>NIGD01000004.1:2000925-2011997 GCA_003055185.1 Escovopsis sp. TC | reverse complement strand
CACCCCCCCCGGATTGGAGATGATCTAGGGATGCGGCCCGGTGGATGCCGGTGCCCATCGATGGATCCATCCATGGATCAATTCCATTACCTTCGAACTTCCAGTTGATGAGGGAGCCCGGCCTACGTCCCGTACAGCACTACGAGTACGAGTAGTCGGCGTAGTGGGCGCAAGAGTCGTGGAGGAGCTTCGCCCTCGTCCGTTGCCTGCTACTCCGTACTGTAGTACTGGAACGAGTAGGTAGGTACTCGTAGTAGCTGGAGCTGTCCCGTCCCCTCGCGCGCGTCCTGCTCTGGTGCAGAATGGATCATGGAGGCATCGATTGACGTCTGGGGTACTCCGTACGAGGTCTAGAACGGTCCTGTTCAGAGAGAAGAAGGCGAGCATGTGATGGGACGTGGAGCCGGTCTGGGCGGTATCAAGTTTGTTGGAGTGCGCAGCGGGGGGCGGTTGGTGTCGTCCCTCGTGGACGGATCGAATCTAGATGGATTACGTGTGCCTGCCGCGCTCGTGAAGGGGTTGAGGAGGCAGCTACAGTAGGTAGACAAAATAAACGATAAACGCCTAAAAATACGAATTATTGTAATTTTTATTAACGCCTTTAATTGCCTATAACATTATTAATTTGCATTAAAATAAAAAAATAAATAATGCCTTAGATAGCTTAGAATAAGGGCTTTCTAGCTGTATATATTAATATTTTATATACTATCCCCTTGCTTTATAAACAGCTGTAAGGCGCTGTAGCATTAAATTTATAAGATTTTTTAACACCTTCTCTTTAAAACCTTCCTACGCCTTAACGGCTGCTTTGTAAAGCTTCTGCTTTAACGCTCTATTGCTTAGGAGGCTTGCTAATGTAAGGTTATTTTTTATTATTTTTTCTTTAACTATCTTCTAGAGGTTCTCGATAAGATTAAGATTAAGAGAATAAGGGGGCTAATCTAAGAGATGCACCTTATTTTCCCCTGCCTACTGCGCTAGCTACTCTTATACGATTAACGCCTTATGTACTAAGGCATTATCTTAGATAAATATAAAGCTTAGCTTATATATAGTTAGGAAGGTATCTTAAAGGCATTTAAGTATAATACGTACTATAACGCTGCTAGCCTAAGCATTAGGGTCTTTAAGTAAAGGCGTTAAGGCAGTCTATCGTTTATATAAGAAGGCAGCCTAGAACATCTAGCTGTAATAAGTTAGCTTTAGTCTTCCTTATACATATCGTTTCTTAAGCCTTATGCCTTAGGAAATATTAAAAATATAGATAGAAAAGAAGGTCTTAATACGTACTTTAGAGCAAAACACTTACTTTGCCCTTAAGCTGTTGCTACGCGTAATCGTAGACTCGTCTAAGAAAATGCATTGTTTCTAGTAAGAGAGAGGCTTATTCTAATGCAGCTAGGCAAAAGCAAGTCGTTTTTTAGCTACAGCTTTAGTAAAGAAGGGCCGTTAAAGGGCACGTTAGTGTTTAATGCTATGTTTTTAGAGGAACTAACTTAGAGTGCGTATAGAGTAGGCTAGGGATACCTATTAAAGAAGCTTTTTATTTAATAAGAAAAGGTCTTAATTAATAATTCTAAGGATATAAATTTTATTAGATTCGTTTAGGGCAAGGAGGCAGCCTTAGCTAGGTCTTAATTTTACGGAAATCTGCTTCTTATAGCGCTAAACAAGGCTATAAACAGCGCTCTAACTAATGTTAAATTTTATCGCGACTGCTTATACGCAAGACCTTAAATTAAATTTAGTAATAATCTTTGTCCTTATATAAGGAGACTAATAGTGTTTAATTAACAATAGAAGCATTTTTAATAGAGTTATAGTAGATTAAAAATGGTATGCGATTGTAGAAGTAACGATGCAGGAGGATAGTGTTAAAAAATTCGTCGTTTATTTTGCCGACCTACTGTAGGTTAGTACCTACTCCGCAGAGGTGTACGAGTACGAGTACCAGGAGAGGCACGAAGGACTGGAGGGCGCGGCATTCGCCACCTGTGGAGTCAAGTCAGTCTGGTCATGTGGGAGGACTCGAGTCGTGGAGGCTCGTTGACGTCGAGGATCATGCCTTGGAGTACGGAGTACGGAGTATCGGGATCGCTCTGATGGACGAAAGGAGATGATGTGGACAGGGGGAGGATTGTACTCGTACTCGTAGATGGTGATCCATCAAGGAGTCGGGAGGCTGTCTGATCGCCCGATCCTTCCGCCCCCAGGGCTGCCCACGTACGGAGTACTATACTTGTTCCGAGTAGGGACCCGGAAGAGAGGCACATCCTGGATACATGGCTTCGAGTACGGAGTACAGCAGGTAAATTGCATGCAGCACTGATCTGCTCGAAGTCATTGGATCGATGTTTGGACATTCCAGGATCTACCCATGGTGACGGATGGTGGGATGGAGGGATGGAGGGACTGATGTTCAGCGTGCGTCCTGGGGCTGGGGCAGGCGATCGCGATGAGGGCATTTCTCTGATGCCAGGGTCCTACTAGTAGGTACTAGTACTCCTTACGAGCACTGGTACGGAGTACATGTACGAGTATTGTCACTCGTACGGAGTACACGCACACGCACACGCACACGCACACGCACACGCACAGTATTACTCCGAAAGCCTCATTCTCGTGCGATCTTGCCATCTTCTCGATCGACACACGGCATCGAATCCTCCGTGCTCCGCTCTCCGCATCATCATGAATGCATCGGGCTTCATCTGGTCTGGACCGACGGTGGGCGTCGTCCGTTCTACGGAGTAATGGACGTGTACTCGTACATATACTGGTACGAGCACGTTCTACTCCGTACCGTCTGTGGCGTCTGCGCCTCTGGGCCACAACCCCGCTCGGCGGGAGGCGGCCCAGGAGGCACCTCCTCATGAATCCATCCATAGTATCGATCCATCCTGCATCCAGCTCGTGCATGGATCCAATAGAGGGATCCAAGGATCGGTGGATTGCCTCGACTCGTGGGGCTTGGGGGGCTGTTGAGCGTCAGCGGCATTGCGCTTCCGGGGCGAGCGAGCTGTCACGGCTGGAGGGACACAGAAATGCCAGCCCGGGAATCATCGTGCGCAGTGCCCGGTGATGCATGATCCGTATGGTGCCCCCGTACCAGTACTTTCGGGTTACCTCTAATCCATGTACCTGTGGCAGGAAGGTTCTCCAAGAAGAGTCAGCATTGAATGTTCGACTCGGCACTGTCAATTGCGCTCGAACCTGACATCGCACGTCCATGAAATGAAATGTACGAGGAGGTAGTACTCCGTACTCCGTACTCCGTACCTACTACTCCGTACATGTAGGTAATGTCCGACGCAGATCATGTTGCAACTGGGCTTCTTCCCTTTCTTTTTCCTCTCTTCTGCTCTCATATGCCTCATCTCCCGCCAGATGAGCCCTCTCTCGGCTCACGGCGACGGACCCATGGAGGCACAGGCAATGGGGGAGGAGGTCGCTGGGTCCATCAGACGGATGGGTTGATGTACCTGATGGATGGATGGATCGAATCCAGGACTGCGGGTACCTCGAGGTACCCGTTCGCACCCACAGGCACAGGCACACCCGCAGGTGGACCCTCTTCAGCAGGACAAGGGCCTCTGGGGCGAGGCAGCCCTGGAGGGTGGCTGCGCCACAGGGAGGTACATGTACCTAGTAGTACTCCGTACTAGTAGTAGATAGTACTAGTAGCCCGGAGGTTCTCCGTACTGCTCGTGCTAATACAAGAGGTACTCGCACCAGCCCACCTCCAGATCCCATATCGCGGAGGTTTCGCGCAAGTGCAGGCACCATCCCGACCGGTATCCTGGGGGTACCGCGCGGCCACGATCCGGTACGCAATGGCTCAGCCACGGCACCCGCCAGTGCGCGGCGAGCCAACTGAAGGCACGGCAACGGGGCTCGGTACCTGCAGTCACTGACTCTTGCGCGGGGACGAGTGCCTCTAGCAGTAGTAGTAATAGTGGTACCCGTACGGACGAGTCCTCCGCTCTACTCCGTAGGTACCTAGTACTCCGTATAGCTGAGGCACTTGGGGAAAAGGAGCCCGTCTGAGGTGCCGACTCCAGGCGCCACAGTGGCGCCCCCAGCCCTGAGGCTTTTCCTCCGCCTGCCACGCGGCACTCGGAGTTCCCCGTACCTGGACCTCCATCCCCCGATCGACGTGCCTGGGGATGTACGGAGTACTCGATACATCGAGGTACATGCGCGCGTACAGAGCCCTGGAGCTCCAGTCCTCTGTCATTCCCCGACGCCAGCGCAACTCCATCCATTGATCCCATCAGTCGATCCGTGGATGATCCATTGATCCATCAAGCCAATCTCTCCTCAGCAAATGGCGTCTTCCACTTAGCCGGGTGCAGGGATCCAGATTCTTTCCCAGTCGAGTTTTGATGGAGAGGACGGAGTGCTCGTACTACTCGTACGAGTGCTGGTACTCGTATAGTACATACTCGCACAAGTACTAGTAGGTACAGGTAGTACGCTCGGGAAGTCCCACGGCCTGAGATCCCCTGTTTCCCTCGCTCTACCGATCCATCTGGATGGATTCCGGGATCTCAAGTCTTGCTGCTCCATCGCCACCGCCAGGGAACCTCCCGTCGTCCATCAGCAGCGGCCGGCCATTGACTGCCACCTGTCCTCCAGCCATCCAGTGTACATGTATGGAGTACTACGAGTCGTACGAGTCGGGGTACGCAAGACAGCGAGGAACCTCTTCATGCTAACTTCTCGCGTCCAATCGCAGGCACTTAGTACTACATGTACCACTGCGGAGTACCTACCTCGGACTTCCCATCCACAATCCACCATCCACGTCCACCACCATCCACATCCACATCGGCATCCATCCATCACACCTTGTTTGACCCCCCCCCTCTCCCCACCACCACCAGCAACCCCCCTTCTTCTGCTGCTGCAATCTGTGCCGCTCCATCCACCTCCCACGCCGTTTGCTGCACGCTCCACACATCCTGGATCCATATCGCGCCAAGGAACCCTCCGCGGCTTGCATACGGGCGAGGTCGTGACACCTCCCCTCTCTTGCTTGCGTTCGCTCTGTGCCTTGATTGCTTCAAGCCACTACAGACCCTCCCACCACATGCCATCCTCTACCCTCGGCCTCCAGCTCGCTCCATCGCATTTCCCTTCTCTCCTCTTGATCAGGGCTGCGCCGAGCTGCATGGGTTCATCCGCGTGAGAAGCATTCAAGGTACGAAGTACATATTGGATGCCGTGCCTCCCCTCGCATCGCGCTCTTCAACAAGCTTCTCCACCTCTTGCATGAGGCCTAGGCTCTTTCTGTCTTCTACTTGTCCGGCGTACAGCAAGCGACTTTTTCTTTCAGGGCCTACTGGTTGTGACGAGCGAGCTGGCCTGATCCTGAGATGTGTTCTCTTGAGCGCCTTTGCTGCAGCGCCGCCATACATTGATCTTGGACCACTTTATCGAAGCTGGAGCTGAGCAGGCCCTCGTTGCCCCCCAGCACCGGGAACCCTGGCCTGGCCCTGCTCGGCGGTCCCTGCTCGGCGAAAAACCCCCTTTATATATGCGACATCCCGCGTCGTCGCGAGCTTTCTCTCTCCTCTCCTCGCCTCGCAACCTGAAGCCCTTCGCCAACGGGGCTCTCGCCGGTGTCGATCTTCGCCGGCACGCTGAATGACGCCCATAGCGGCTCCCACGCTCGCATCCCCGATCGATTCGATCCCGTCCGCACCGCACATACGAGTGCTCGGCCGCGCACGCCCACGGCACGGCTAGGCACCGTAGCTGCCGATCATGTCGGCCTTCGAGGCCCGTGAGGCCCAGCAGCAGGCGTTCGTCGACGCTGCTCTGGACCCGCGCAGCATCATCACCGCTGACGACGTCCAGAAGGTCATCGTCGACCAGGCCAGAAACGCTGGCGTCCCCGCCTTCTCCTTCGACCCCGGGGCCTCCATCGAGGAGAAGCGTGCCCAGGCCGCAGCTGTATGAGATTCCCCCTGGCCCCGACCCTGCTCTGGTCGGACGGCCAGCTAGTCAGCCAGCCGAGAGCATTCCCCCCCTTTAGCCGCGGCATGTCTCTGTTCTCACTGCTGACCGTGCTTGTTTGCTACCCGTAGGCTGTTCCCCCCGAACTTCGACACCTTGGACAGAGCAAGACCACCAAGGTCATCACCGATGTAGACGATGGTACAGGCCCGGATGAGGATCTGCCAGAGCCTACCAAAGCAGGCGTCTTCGAGGTCCCTCGCGACGAGAAGGACGAGCCCCTTCCCCAGGGGGCCGGAGCCGACGCCAAGGAAGAAGAGTTCTCGCGCACTGGCTGGGCCCCCCGTATGGGATGGCCCGCCCACAGCACACTCGAGGCTGAGAGCCTGCTCGACCACGCGACCTGGCTTGAGGGGCAGATTCCGGACCACGTGTATGGAGGTGAGTCGATTCGGCGATGCGCTCAATCAAAGTTTTCGTGTGTTCTCGCGACTGACAACGGGGGTCCTGCAGAATGGTATCACAATGCCGGCGTCATCGTCTTCGCCTGCATTGCCTCCTGGCTGATTGCGGTTCTTGGCGGTGGACTTGTCTGGGTCTCCCTCATCATGATCACCTGCGGAACCTACTATCGAACGTCTCTCCGACGAGTGCGGCGCAACTTTCGCGACGACATCACGAGGGAGCTGGCCTTGAAGAAGCTCGAGTCGGATCACGAATCTCTGGAGTGGATCAACTCTTTCCTCGTCAAGTTCTGGCCCATCTACCAGCCCGTCCTCGCCCAGACCGTCATCAACTCCGTGGACCAGGTCCTCAGCTCCGCCACCCCGGCCTTCCTCGACAGCCTGAAGCTCAAGACGTTCACTCTGGGTTCCAAGCCCCCGCGCATGGAGCACGTCAAGACCTACCCCAACGCCGGTGACGACATCGTCAGGATGGACTGGAAATTCAGCTTCACGCCCACCGATACCACGGACATGACCGCAAAGCAGATCGACAACCAGGTTCAGCCCAAGGTCGTTCTGGAGATCCGGATCGGCAAGGCTATGATCAGCAAGGGTCTCGACGTCATCGTTGAGAAGATGTCCTTCTCCGGCATCATGCGAGTCAACATGAAGCTCCAGATCCCGTTCCCGCACATCGAGAGGGTCGACTTCTGCTTCCTCGAGAAACCCAAGATCGACTACGTCTGCAAGCCTCTTGGTGGCGAGAACTTTGGTTTTGACATCAACTTCATCCCCGGTCTCGAGAGCTTCATCCTCGATCAAATCCACGGTAACCTGGCCCCGATGATGTACGCGCCTCACGTCTTCCCCATCGAGGTTGCCAAGATGCTGGCGGGCTCCCCGGTCGACCAAGCTGTCGGTGTTCTCGTCGTCACGCTCCACGGTGCTCAGAACCTGAAGAATACCGACAACTTCGGCTCGCTCGACCCCTACGCTGCTCTCAGCTTGAACCGCCGCCAGGAGCTCGCTAGGACCAAGACTGTCGAGAATGATGCCAATCCTCGCTGGAACGAAACCCACTACATCATCGTCACCTCTCTGCATGATTCCCTCGACATCCAGATCTGGGACAAGAACGGCTTCCGCAAATCCAAGGAACTCGGAGCGGCCTCCTTCCCTCTGGAGAGACTCGAAGATGTTCACGTCTACGAGAACGAGCGCCTCGAGATTCATGCCGATGGAAAGTCTCGCGGCTTTGTCTCTTGCGATCTTCGTTACTTCCCGGTCCTCGAGGCCACCAAGGACGCTGACGGCAAAGAGATCCCGCCTCCCCCTTCGAACTCCGGCATTCTCCGATTCACCGTCGAGCAGGCCAAGGATCTGGATGGCACCAAGAGTCTCGTCGGGCTCTTGAACCCTTACTCCCTCATGTTCCTCAACGGCAAGCAGGTCCACCAGACCAAAAAAATGAAGCGGACGAACAACCCGATCTGGGACAATGGTTCTAAGGAAATCTTCATCACGGATCGCAAGAAGGCCAAGCTGGGTGTTACCATCAAGGATGAGCGCGAGCTCCAAACGGATCTCGTCCTCGGAAAGTACCAGATCAAGCTCGATGACTTGTTGGACTGCATGGCGCAGGGCAAGGAGTGGTACCACCTCTCCGGCGCCCAGACTGGTCGTGTCAAGATGATGGCCCAGTGGAAGCCTGTTGCCGTCTCTGGCGTGATTGGAACTGGAGGATACACCACGCCCATCGGCGTCATGCGACTTCATTTCCAGAAGGCTATGGACCTGCGCAACTTCGAGACCATCGGTAAATCTGACCCCTACGTTCGCGTTAGTCTCTCCGGGATCGACAAAGGACGAACCGTCACATGCAAGAACGACCTGAACCCCGTCTGGAACGAAGTCCTCTATGTGCCTGTCACCTCGCCCCGGGACGTCGTCACGCTCGAAGTCATGGATGAAGAATCTGTCGGAAAGGACCGAAGCCTGGGAGCCGTTGATCTTTCTCTCACCGACCTCGTTCAACGGGACGAGAATGGCGAGTACATGGTTCACGACCGAAAGCAGTTCCGACAAGATGGCCTGCGTCTCCAGGGCAAGGGCATGATGAAGGGTACGCTGGTCTACTCTGCCTCCTTCTTCCCGTGCCTTAATGTCGCCGACCCCGAAGAGGAAGAGGGAGAACAACCCGCCGAGGACCAGAACAAGGATGCGGCTCCTGTCGAGAACGGCGCCGCCGGAAAGGACCCTCTGGACAAGACCCGCGCCTCCGTCGACACCCTGCGACCTTCCCTGGACATCAAGGCTGGAGGATCCAACGCCAAGTCCAGCCTGGACATTGATGAAGCCGATCGCCCGACGTCTCCCGCTTCCAGCATCGCCCGACCCTCTGTTGACTCTGGACGGGAAGCTCCGAAGATCCGACTCAGCCCCGAAGAGCTCCTTAGGCACGAATCCGGTCTGCTCATCTTCAGGCTCCTGGAGTCGGAAATGCCGGCGGAGCAGACCCAGCTGCAGGTTTTCGTCGACGACATGGCCTACCCCAGTTATACCTCCTCGACTGCCCCCTCTAGGTCTTACAAGTTCGATGAAATTGGTGACTGCGTGATCCGCGAGCTCGACTTCTCCCGCTTGACCATCAAGGCTCGAAAGAAGAAGGGCGGCGACGACGATGACGACGTTCTCTCCTATCTATCTGGCAACACCCTGGAAACCCTGAAGCAGTGCTTGGTAGGTGACCTCTTTTCTGCCCTTCTAATATGGTGCTTTCTTTGATCTTCAACAGTCCATCTTGAGTCATACACTGACATGATACCCCATCGCAGAACAACCCGACGACTCTGAAGCTGAAGAGCGACGATGGCAGGTCGAGCTGGGTCAAGATCAGCTTGAAGTATCTTCCGATCAAGATGAACCTGGACCCGAGCGAGAGCATCAATAACATGGGTAACCTGCGTGTTGACGTCTTGAGCGGAACCGACCTGCCTGCGGCCGACCGGAACGGAAAAAGCGACCCATACTGCAAGTTCGAGCTTGGAGGCGTCGAAATCTTCAAGACCAAGGTCCAGAAGAAGACCCTCTCGCCGGTCTGGAATGAGACCTTCGAGGTCACGATCCCCTCCCGAACGGCGGCGCAACTCATCTGCAACGTGTACGACTATGATTTCGCCGACAAGCCCGATTTCCTTGGAGCCACCCCCATCAACTTGACGACGATCACGCCCTTCCGGGCTCAGGAGATGAACTTCCCGCTCGACGGCAAGTCCGGCACCATCCGTCTGCGCTTGCTCTTCAAGCCGGCCTACATCACACGCGCGAGACAGGGAACGTCGACGTTCCAGGGCACATTCATCGGCGCTCCGGGCAAGATCGTTACTGGCGTTGCGGGAGTTGCCGGCGTGCCTCTGAAGGGCGGCGTCGCGGTTGCTGGTGTCGTCGGTCATGGAGTCGGCAAAGGTGCCTCGCTCCTGAAGCGCGGTATTCTCGGTAGAAAGGAACGCGACGATCCCAACGGCTCGATGACGGATCTTCTAGAAGTCCCGGTTGTCGTGTCGACGGCTGCTAGCGAGACGAACAGCGTCGTCAGCAGCAGACGACCCTCTGGCGCGACGGAGAGCATGATCCACTCGCAGACGAGCGACACCTCGAATCTCAACACGATGCCCCCCCACCACGCCCGGACCCGAAGCTTCGGCGCATCCTCGGCCCACAGCAATTTCTTCCCCGGCGGCGCGCCCTCCGGGACGGCCACGTTCACCATCGTGGGAGCGTCCGGCTTCCCGTCGTCGACCGATCTGTACATCATCATCACGCAGGTCTCGCCCAGGGAGAAGATTGTCGGCAAGACGCGGCACTTCAAGTCGTCCGGCGGCCAGTGGAACTTTGACGAGACCTTCAAGTTCCTCTGCTCCGCGGACGCCCAGTTCAAGGTGGAGGCCAGGGGCGAGCACCTGTTCGGCAGCGACGACGGTCTGGGCGAGCACGCGTACTTCATCGACGAGTCGGGCTCTTCGGGCTCTCGCGAGCTGAGCGTGGGCCCTGGCACGGTCGTGATGCGGAGCAGCTTCCAGCCGGCCGAGCAGAGCTACCCCGACAGCCCCAAGTCCCACCGCCGGGGTTTCCTGAACAAGCGGGATTCTCGGGGCAGCTGAGCGCCGAACCACGCTTGAGATCAGAGCCGCGACCCTGCGGTGAAAGCGCCCTTGGGCGCATTCTTCCTGGATCCCATAACTTGGGAGACAACTGGTGAGAGGTGAGAAATGAGCATGGGTCAAGGAAGCGCGGACCAGGGAAGGGGAGAAGGGGAATTACGGATTTGCTTGCACTTGGTGAAGTAATCTTTTTTCTATAATCTTTGTATTGTGATTTCTTCTCTTTTTTTTTTCATGGAGCATATTTTCGGGGATCTCGATGAAAAGTGGGATATCCCCATGCCATTGTTTTCTGCTATGGATGTATCTTACAAAGGCTTCAAACCTATGTGGCTCATTGCGAAGGTCGATGCGTCTGACTGAATCGTTTTGCTCGGATTGAGTTTGTACAGCGGGGGTTGGGGGGAGGAGAGGGGGGAACCGCAGAGGAAGAGAGAATGTGTGAGAGGGGTGATGAAAGAGAGAGGGGGGAGAAAGGGGGAGGGGGGGGGGGGTTTGAGAG
>NIGD01000004.1:1974130-2000900 GCA_003055185.1 Escovopsis sp. TC | reverse complement strand
TTGAGAGAGAGAGAGAGAAAGGGGGGGGGGGGAAGAGAGGGAGGAGACGGGCAAGATGTTTAGATGGTGCCGCAGAGAGGTGGTCTAGAATGAGAATGGAGAAATCTAGATACAGAAGACGAAGAAGAAGCAGCACAGTGATATTTCGCGATTGACCAGAAGCTCGAGTGTACGGAGTATCATTCAGAGAACTCTGTACTCCGTACTCCGTACAAGTACGTTCTCTGTGAACTGCGTCGTGCTCGGAGGATGCAAGACATGATGGGATTGATGCGATGATGCGATGTGGTGATCTTGCGCAGGGAAGATCATGTGACAAGAATTTTCGCTTATGTCAGCCAAAAAGATCCAGGCGGCGAAGTCACGGTGCGGAGACTCCTCTTTACGATCAGGATACCACAGTCTGACACTGTCAGACCTGACAGGTACCTCATCACACTTCCTGGCAGCAGGAGTACAAACCCGGGTGGTGACGCGCGGGACGGAAGCTGCCTGACTGGAACGGCAACGCCATCTCCATCCTCATCCTCGCAGAGGCGGGAGCTCCAGCGAACCTTCACGATTGCACGACTTCGGCGGCACGACGACTGCGAAGGGCTCCCGACTGCGATACTTACTACCGAGACGCACGGATCGATCGACGAAGAGGATACACTCTGGCGTCGACGGCAATTGCGATATATTCTGACGACGAGCACGGAGTGCCTAGGAGGCTTGTTGTAGCTGTTTGCCCCTCGCACCTGCGACGACGACACCGACAGCATCAACATCGACGGCATCGACGACATTGACGGAAACCATCAGGCATTGAGCAACGGATTGGCAAGGAAGCAAGCAAGAAGCCGAGGATTCAACGAACGAAGCAACAAGTCAGGATCAAAAGAGGAATCAAAGAAAGGAAGCAAGCAGGCAAGCAAGCAAGCAGGCAAGCAAGCAAGCAAGGCGCATTCAGGGAAGCAGAGACAAGGAAGAGAACGGAGAGGCAGCAGAACGACCGCCAGGACAAACATCGAAAGACAGCTTCGATCGAAATGGACTCCCTCGTCGCGAGATACAGCCGCCCTGCGTACGCGCAGAACGAGAGGTTGGGGGATGAGGAGGAGCTGGGGCAGGAGCTGATGGACCCGAGTGCGCATTTGTCGCTGAACTTTGCGATGCCGCCGATTGCGCAGGTATGTGGTGATCATTTTGTGTTCTGTTTTGATATCGTCCTACGGCCCCCCTTTTGGTCCCACTGTTGCCAGTGGTGTTCCTACAGTTTCCCTGGGGATTCCTACATTCCCCCCCCCACATGTTCCTCCTGTTTCCCTGTATGCCTACGGTCTGCCTGCATGGTCCTATGGATTCCCTTTCTGGGACTTGGCGATGAGTTCTACTTCTTCCATGGCTTGAGTGTTGAGATGGGTGGGTGGATGGAACTTACTCTGCCTATTGCTTGACGTCGAGATGGATGGGCGGGTGGGACTGCTTTTTCCATCGATTGAGTGTTGAGGTCGATGGGCGGGTGGGACTTCTGCTCTTCCCATCGACTGACCTTGAGATGGATGGGCGGATGGACTTGTGCTCTGGCACATTCTATATCCTGGGTCTGAGATCGACACGGTCACAACTCTACCCCCCATTCCACCTCAGTCTAATATCGAGGAGCCCTCTACCCTTTCTGCTTTTCTCCAGTCAAAGATCAACCAGCGGTCAATTTCCATGACTTATTGTTAGGCAGAGACTAATTTCTTTCAGCCCTCGGCGTGGCTCCGCGCCGCGACGGACGACCGCTCGAACCCCAACTGCCCGATCAAGATCGCGCACGGCACGACGACGCTCGCGTTCCGCTTCCAGGGCGGCATCGTCGTGGCGACGGACTCGCGCGCGACGGCGGGCAACTGGATCGCCTCGCAGACGGTGAAGAAGGTGATCGAGATCAACAGCGTGCTGCTGGGCACGATGGCCGGCGGCGCGGCGGACTGCCAGTACTGGCTCGCGTGGCTGGGCATGCAGTGCCGGCTGCACGAGCTGCGGCACAAGCGGCGCATCAGCGTCGCGGCGGCGAGCAAGATCCTCGCGAACCTCATCTACAGCTACAAGGGCATGGGCCTGAGCATGGGCACCATGTGCGCCGGCGTGACGCGCGAGGAGGGCCCCGCGCTGTACTACGTCGACAGCGACGGCACGCGCCTCGCGGGCAACCTATTCTGCGTCGGCAGCGGGCAGACGTTCGCGTACGGCGTGCTCGACGCCGAGTACCGCTTCGACCTCTCCGTCGAGGAGGCGCTCGAGCTGGGCAAGCGCAGCATCCTGGCCGCCACGCACCGCGACGCGTACTCCGGAGGCTTCATCAACTTGTACCATGTCAAGGAGGAGGGGTGGGAGAAGCATGGTTTCCTGGACACCAACCCGATCTTCTGGCAGACGAAGCTGGAGAAGGGCGAGTTCTCCAACGTCACGAGCAAGCTGGACTAGATGAGAAAGAGAGGGGGAGAGGGGTAGGATGAAGACGAGATTGGCAAGGGAAGAATACGAGAACGATCAATGATAACTCAATTACGCTGGTATGACTATGGTTGGAATGCCGGGATGATATGATTTGTGCCTGTGTCAATGGATATGGTTCAAGGACTCGGGGGAAATCCAAGTCGACGAGTTACACGGAGTACTAGTAGTATTACGGAGTACGTGAAGCCCCTTAGATCGCTGACAGTGAGCCTTTACGCCAACTCACGTCATCTCCTCCTCCCTCCTCAACCATCCCTCCACGCCCAGAATCCCGTCCCCCCCACCCGGCAGCTCTAACGGCCACTTACCCAGGGGCAGCACCCCCATATCAGAGCACCACCCTGCGTCCCACATCTCCATGCCGGCCCAGGCGATCATGGCTGCGTTGTCGGTGCAGAACTCGAGGGGCGGGGCGACGATGCGCATGCCGCCGAAGCCCCTGGCGGCGAGGGTCTCGCGGAGGACGTGCATGAGGAAGCGGTTGGAGGCAACGCCGCCGCTGACGACGAGGGTGGCGACGCCGTGGAGGGTTGGCTCGTCCTCGAGGGCGATGATGATGCGGCCGGCGATGTGCTGGAAGGCGGCGCGGAGGAGGTGGCGGGCGAGGAGGATGCGTTCGTCGAGGGCCATGGAGGGGGTGGTGGGAGAGGAGGGGGAGGGGTTGGTCGAGGAGATGGTAGTACTTGTAGAGGATGGGTGCTGCTGGAGGATGCGCTCGACGGCGGAGAGGAAGCCGACGAAGGAGAAGGAGAGCTTGCGGGAGTCGCGGAGGGGGAGGGGGATGGACCACGGGCGGCCGGTGGGATAGGGGGTGATTTCGTCGCCGCGGGAGCGGGCGGGGGTGAAGAAGGCGTATTCGGGAGGAGGGGGTGCAGAGGAGGAGGCAGAAGAGGAGGAGGCAGAAGAGGAGGAGGCACAGGAGGAGGAGATGGGAGAGGATGCAGGGGAGGAGGATGGAGGAAAAGCGAATGACTCGAGCGCGCGGCCGTACATGACGTCCGGGCAGGAGGAGAGGACGTCGGCCGGGAGAATCAGCCGCGCAGCGTGGTCGAGCATGTTCCCGACGGCGACGTCGGCCGTGGCGGCGACGATGCGGTGGGAGGTGAGCCCGGAGGAGTGCACGAGCTGGGTGTGTCCGCCGGAGACGAGGAGGGATAGGAAGGGGAAGGGGGGCCGGTGGGGGTCCCGCGTGTTGATTGTCCGTGTGGGGGATGATCTCTCGACGCCGCCAGGCACGCGGTCCCATCTGTTGCGGGGGGGTGGCGCTGCGGTTGCTGAGGAGGAGGAGGATGTGCTGCCGGCTTGGGATTCTTGGGATCCGGGTCCTGATCCGGGTGGGGGGCGCTGGGATCCTTGGGACGCAGGGGAGGCGGCCAGGGCCTCGAGGAGCCGCGGCGTCAGGGCGTGGGCCTGCATGTGGTGCACGCCGAGGAGGGGGACGTTCCATGCGGTGGCGAGGCCCTTGGCGAGGTTGAGGCCGACGGAGAGGTTGGACGTGATGCCGGGGCCGCGGGTGGCGCAGACGAAGTCGGGGGTGAAGCCGATGCCTCCTGCTGCTGCTGATGTTGTTGCTGGCCCTCCTCCTCCTCCTCCTCCTGGTACGCCTCCTGATACTGCTCCTGCTGCTGCCGCTGTCGTGGTGGCGGCTGCTGTCGCTGCTGCTACTCCTCCATCTTTTCCTCCTCCCTCTGGAGCTGCCGCCCCCTTGACGCCATCCAGCCCGCTGCGCTGTGCAGTGTTCAAGGCGTCAGGAAGAAGTGACCCAGCAGCATGCGACTCGGGATGCGAACGAGAACGCGAGTCTTGCCGCGAGCTCACAACGCGCAGCGCCTTGCGCACGAGCTTCGCAAGGGAGGCATTGTGCCCCTGCACCGCGACGACGGGGTTGATGCCCCGAAAGGCGCGGCTGTCGGACGAGATGCGCTCATGGAAGAGGAGCTCGTAGGAGTACTGGGGGTCTGCCTCGGTGGGGTTGTCGGGGTTGCTGGCGTTGCTGGCGTTGCTGGCGTTGCTCAAATCGCCTGGGCTGCTCGAATTGCTCAAACGGCTTGAGGTGCTTGGACTGCTCGGGTTGCTCGGCCTGCGTGAATCCGCATTGCTGACGCGCACCCGCGAGAGCACCGCAACGGCGGTGTCGTCGCAGGACGTCTCGATCGCGAGGGTCGTGAGGGGCCGATGAGGGGGGTGCGGAGCGGAATGATAAGACCGGCGACACTGTTGACCCGGGGGATGAGGTGGATTATGAGGGTGGGAACGAGGGTGGGAATGAGGGTGGGAATGAGGAGAAGGAGGGAGTTGAGGGCGAGGTCGAGCATGCGAATGAGGTTGAGGATGCCGGAGGCAAGGATGGCGATGGATGCGCAGAATTTTCGGGCGGTACATGCTCTATCCAGTGGCCGGTCGTCGAGATGAGATTGGTAATGTTGACGAGATGTTTTCGCGTTCTGGCGAAGGAATGAAGAGTCAGGAGGGTGAGGCGAGACGTCGAGGTCACATATAGTAGAGTTGAGGTCGGAGATGCGCCCCATGAGCCTCCATTTTTTAGTGCACAACTCTTGATGTACGAGTGCTTGAATCCACCACGTCCACATTCACATCAGCCTTGCGGGCGCCCCCTTTGCAGCCCCTGAGCACGGCACACACAACGTTGAAGACATCTAGATCTAGATCTTCACCCCATGGATACTGCTAGCACTCCCTATGTACGTCATACGAAGTGCACTCTCACAGTGTATTGCGACGTCAAGTTCTGTCGATTCGCGAATCCTATACACCATGTGTTGCGCCAGTCACACCCATATCTCTTCCAAGCCAGATCATTGATCCCATCTGATGCCACCCTACCCAGTGTTTTCCTTTTCCCCTAACGCCATGTCCAATGCAAGATGTAATCCGTACGTACTATATCCTATCCGTTTCCCACCCATCCAGCCACCAAACTCCCGCTTTCCTCTCCCCCACGCCATTCTCCTGCCCAGGAAATGCGTAACCCTACCTCTGCATAAAGGAAAAAGAACACAAAAACATCGTATAATCAAGGGGAGAAGACAGAGACATTTCACGCAAAATTCACCCACTGGCACTTACAGCCCCCCGACCCCCCATCGTACCCCCCAAACGTCGCGTTTCCATTCGCCCGCGGGTTGATCCACGATCCCCCCACCGCCATGTTGTTCGCCAGAAGGTCCGGCCTGTCCAGCACGAGCTGGCCCCGGTCGTTCATCGGCCAGTCCCACACGAACTTGTGCGCCGGGTCCCCGCCATGGGTGTCCATCGTCACGGTTACCGGGTAGGGCATGCTGCCCGGCCGGAGGAGCTGCGGCGGCGTGCTTTTTCCCGGCGTCGTAGAGCCTTGCGGTAGAAGTGAGCTGCTGCTGCTGCCGCTGTCACCGGGATGTTGTCCCAGCTGCCGCGTCCAGATCTGCACGAGGAGCCGCGTCTGCGCCCACGTCACCAAGAAGTCCGCCTCCGTCTTGCGGCAGCCCCCGTTCGTGTCGAGCCCCACATTCTCCTCCGTCTGGTTCAGCACCGTGACTGACTTGAGGAAGATGCTCCGATCGAAGTACGTGTAGAAGCCGTAGTGCTCGGTCGGCAGGCCCCGGTCGTATAGCCGCACGGGCTGCTGCACCGGCCGCGGGATCATCACCGCGCCTTTGGGCGAGCCGTCCGCGCTGAGCTCCGGCCGCGCGAGGTTCGCTGCCGTCGTCGCGTTGGGCTTGATGCCTCGCCGCGTCGTGCCTGCGCTTGTGCCTGCGCCGGGCGCGCCGACCGTCTCGTTGACTGAGTTGAGGATGCTAATGAAGAAGGGCGCGGGCTCGCCTGCCTTCTGGCTCGACGTCACATTGTCTGTCGTCTGCCCGAGGAACCACATCTCTTCGTAGGACGGCGGATTGGGGTGTGGCTGGAACCCGTCGATGTCCACGGTGTCCCGGAGCTGGGCCGGGTCCGCGGACTTGCCGGTCGGTGTGTCCCACCCCTTGCCCGTGCTGTTGTCCCATTGGATCTGAAACACGATGGTCGGCTGGTTGGCCTGGTAGGGCGGCGACGGGTCTTGTTCGTCCTTGGGTATGGAACAGCTCCACAACGTGGAGGGCTCCGTGCAGCCGCTCCGGGAGACCGTGTTGTCCGGCCCGACGAAGGTGAGGACGCCCGTCGGCATCGGCGGGAAGTCGGTCAGGTTCACCCAGATCGAGTGGACTTCGGCGGGAGCGTGATGCCGGGCGAGCGCAAATCCCAGGATGATGGCCAGCAGGATGACGGCGAGGATCGCACTAATAACCGCGAACCAGATCCTCCGCCTCTTGCGCCCTTCCCGCCCGGACCGCCCGAAGCATCCCCGCGCGGGCATGCAGCCGCGGCCCCTCCAGAATCCGCCGACGCGACGAGCAGTCGCCTCCTCTTTCTCGTGCCGTCGCCTCTGTCGTTCGACCTTGTTGGCAGGTCCTTCGGCCGAGCGGCCGTGCTCCTCGGCCAGATAGGTCCCCGTCGGACTGACCGGGAGTTGTGCCGGGTAGCTTGGGCCCTCGATCTCGGCTCTCGCAGCCAGGGTTTTGGCGAAGGGAGAAAACGCGGCGGGCTCTTGTGCCAGGTGTGCTGTCGACGGCTTCCTCGGCATATCCTCCACATCCCGCTCGAAGCGATCGACCGGGCGATCCCCGACTGGCTGAGCAGCCAACGGCAGGGGCATGGGCTGGTGGACCGACTCCGAGCGTCGCTCCATGGTTCCCAGTGAGTCGTCCAAGGAATGGCAACTCGAGACCGAGTCCGGAGACAGGGAGAAGCGGCTTTGCATCGGGCCGTGGGCGACCTCGCGAGCTTGAGAAGATGCATCATCCCCATCCTGGGACGGCATGCGGGGCACCGGCC
Organism: Escovopsis sp. TC; assembly: GCA_003055185.1. Lineage (NCBI taxonomy): Eukaryota > Fungi > Ascomycota > Sordariomycetes > Hypocreales > Hypocreaceae > Escovopsis > Escovopsis sp. TC. Next base: position 1,993,544 of record NIGD01000004.1, on the reverse strand, counting down.
GACTTGTCATCGAGAGCATCAACGCGATATCCTGGGTGGACTTCTCCTGGGGCCTGTCCGACGATTTCGCCATTTTTCGCCCAGTGCCCTGGGAGGTCAGGGTAGAGGCAAGCCCAAGTGCCCCCTTGATCTGGGGCTGTCCGTGGCCGTTCCTGGCATGATCTGGCGGGAAGACGGCCTGATAGGAGAGCCCGCTCGCGGGCTGCTTCTTTGGTGGAGAATAGGGAGGCGGGACGTCCACACCGCGTTGCTCTGCCCCCAAGGGAGCAGAGTTGTCCTCTTGTGCGGCACTCTTCTGCGCGACGGCCGGCGATCGCCTTGCCAGCGATTCGTACGGTGCCTCTACATGGGGCAAACCAGCCGCGGGGGAAGGCGTCCGCCGCGGCGTCGGCACACGCAGGGTCGGCGTTGATCGTCCCGAGGAAGCCAGCGTGGCCTCCGCAGCTCTCCATTGCGACGGCGGCGAGAGGGTCTGCTGCGGCGCGGGTGGTACGAGCGCCTTCTGTTGAGGCTGCTCATCGATGGGAAAAGCTTTCCATGCGGCGATCATGTCGGTGATTTCGGGCGAGCCTTCTTGCGCGCAAGTCTTCGGCTGCACCTCCTTCTCGGTGGGTTTGTCTGTCTTCGGGGTGTTTGAGATCTCGTCCGGCCCAAAAGAGATGAGAAGGCCGTTGTCTGCCGCGATGCCGAGGCCGAGCAGATTGTCTGGTGCCTGTGCCTTGTCCTGCGCCTCAAGTTGGCTGTTGGTGCGGGAGTCCTTGTCGTTGATGGATGGCGTTCCCCTCGGGGAGCGGCTCGAAATGGACATGGTTCTGTCCAGAAAAGGCGTGACGAGATGGTGGTCCCACCATCCATGGCTCGCGGAGTTGGCGGTGCTCGGGGTAGGCACTGCGAGCTTTCCCTTCACTGATCTCCTTGTTACGGGGGTGCCATCCTCTTCGAAAAGCGTGCAGGGCGTTCCAGAGTCCTCCTCGTCATCGGCCCCACCCCTCAAGAGATCAAGCCGCGGATTCACAGGCTTTTGCTGGATCGTCTGTCGAAATGTCGCGGGAACCGCCGGGACGGGGGGCGCGGCGATGTTTGTCAGGCCGAGGGCATTTCCCGTCATCGTCATTTGGGAATAGACGCTCGAAGCGGGTCTGATGGAGGCAAAAGAACAGGCGGTGTCCGGCGTGTCGGGAGACCAGACCGATCTCGGTTCGTTGGCATCGATTGTTGTGTCTAGCTGCGCAGCTGTAGGCCGCGCCGCAGCAGCATCGGGGAGCGGCTTTCTCGGGATCTGCTGACCGGCCGCCAGTCGTGTGCTGTCGTCGCCGGTCCCATACTGCGTGCCGCGTGAGGCTGCCTCGTCGGGAGGCAGGGTGATTCCAATCATGATGGGTCGGTCCTCGGGGGAGAGGGTCTGACCAGGCGCGGGCTGCCGCGGGGACACCTCCTTGGGGCTCTGCATAATGGTCTTACGCAACCAGCCCCAATTTCCGAAGGAGGCAGGCATGGGATCCCCTTCCAGTGCGGCGAGTGCGGCGAGATCCACGAATTTCGCGGGTCGAACGACGGGGGATGGCTTCTTCAAAGACTGGTTCCCGCGCTTGAAGGTGGACATGTCGGTGATGAGTCTCAGCTTGGACTGCCCTGGTTTTTGTCGCTTCTTCCCCTTGGACAACGGGCGGCTGATTCTGCCCATGACATTCTTCGAGGCTCTTGTGCTGAGGTGTTTGATGCTGCGACGGCTGGACTGGCCTTGCGTGCTCGCTGGGATGGTGGGATTCTGACTTTGTTTGGGCTCAAGGCGGGAGGCATCGGTGCCGAGACTTGTGAAGAGAGTGTTGGCCTGGGCTTGATCGCGCCGGGGGCCGCTTGCGGGCGACGTGCTTCTCTTTGCGCGCAAGACGTTGGCGCCCCTTTCCGAGAGCTTTGTCCCGTAGGCCGGTAGTGGCTCATTCACGTCGATGAGGGTCAGCACGTCATCCTCGTCATCGCACGTCCAGTCCTCCCAGTCCTCCATCTGACGCCGCGGCTGGGTGCCACGATCGTTGCTATGCCCTGTTGCCATTGTTGCTGAAGGTAGAGTGTGAAGTGGATATGCCGACTGACTGATTCAGTGACGGCCTGGGTCGGTTTGTGTCGTTGTTTGCGCGATGACCATGGGAAGATCTTGGACGGACAGCGGAGGTGGTGATTCACGGAGAGAGAGTGACGAGAGCGATGCGACGAAAATGTTGACGAGAAGCCCGACTTAAAATAACATGAAAGCGAGTGCTAAGAAAGAGGGGAGAGGTCACCGGCACCAGGCCAGGTGCTCGTCAGCCGCGAGGAGAGGTTCGAGGGCCTCACGGCGGGAGAATTGCCTGGTGCTGGTGTCAATCAAACAGATGATCCTCGAATGGGAAGGGAAGGGCAGACAGACCGGCATAGCAAGATCAAGCTCAAGGGCAGTCGGGTTACCGGTCTCAGATGCCAGGAAATTACAAAGACAATAAGGTGTGATCCGCAATGGGCAAGAGAAGAGATCGAAAGAGAGAAAACGCCCAGTCCAACGACAATATGAGTGGGGGAGGACGAGGACAATAAGGATCGACGGCGACAATAGGGAATGACGAAGAAAGAGAGAGATAGAGAAGAGAAAAAGAGAGAAGAGAGAGAAGGGAGAAGGAGAGAAAGGGTCAAAGAATGTCAGAGAGAGAACGTGGTGGAAAGAAAGTTCGAGCCGGGCGAGTGTGAAGGAGGTGAAGACAATGGAGATGCCAGCACTGGACGAGACGAGGCGCACAATCAATCTGATACCGGCTCCGGCAGCAGGGCACGAAGCAGCGCTGACAGCCTCTGACAAGGGCGGCCGATTATCATGAGGACGAGATGCTCGAGTGCCCATGCTCGGCCAGCAGGTCGTGTCGTGCATATGGCCTGCGGCTCCCGAGAACGAGGGAAAGAGGGCAGAGGGAAGCCACACAGGGAACATGAAGCCAGGGCACGAGGAGACACCAGGATCACGGCCTCTGCCAGTGCCACCTCCGCCTCTCCGCCTCCACTCTGTACCAGTATCTTCCGCCCCCCCGGGTGGCGACGCATGGCAGATGAGGAGAGCAGGGGCAGCAGGGGGACCAGGAGGACGACCGAGAGGCCGACCAGGAGGCCGGCGACGACGAAACACGACGACGACGCAGCAGTTGTCGGAGAGAGTCTCGTCTCTCGCGGTTCGTGGCCTGCGCATCGCGAGAAGCTGAGACGGCGAGGTCGATTCACGTCTGGCAAGGGCGGGAAGGGCAGGCCATGACTCAGCAAGATGATTGGCCGAGAGCTGCTCGAGGGCGTCTCGCTCGCTCTGGCGCGGGGGAGCCCTGGAGTGGTCGATGGTGGGATGATGATGCGTCAAGCGCCCTGGGGAACGACTGAGGCGCCGTGATTGGCCGCGCCCCCTTGCATGCGGTCGATGCGTAGCGCGAGACGGGCTGCTGTGATTGGCCGCTTGTCGCGGGTTCGAGCAGGTCGAGCAGGTCGAGCAGGTCGAGCGGCTACCGATGCATTGGGGGACTCATCACCAGGAACATGGAACATGAAGACAGAAAGAGGTGCCGCGCGATGATGTTGCCTGTCGTCGTACGAAGTACGAGTACATTGATGTATCCATGTTCGTACCGGCACTCGTACTCGTACATAGTAGTATACTCCGTACCTCCAGATGCTCATCGGATGCGGTCGCGACACGTTCCTTCTACGGAGTACTCTGTACCTGGCAGGAGCGATGGCAGGCTCATTTCCATGGATCTCTGCGTCTTCTTGCCCTTCTCATCTCCAGCGCTGCGGGACGGCGGCAGGTACGAGCCATCATGGGCCGGGCTGCATGCACTGGAAAGAGCTGCTGGCTCATCAAGTACTTGTGTACTTGTAGCACACAGAGACCCAACCTCTACCGTGAGCATCGCGATGGCAGAGATGGCTCTTCTGGAGAGGTGATGAGCTCAGGTTCGAAGAAGACCATGAACCCATGGAAGACATCAAGATGATGGAATCGATGTAGACCCGGTGTTGAGAATCCAGCGATGCAGTCCAAGCTCCGATGGGCGTCAGCAACCCGGAGGGGTTCGCCCAAGCGGGCTTGCCATGCGACAGCCGCCCACATGAAGAGTGTCCCTGCCCCGCTGACGCCGGGTCGTCGTCCTCTGCGGGTGTTGTGTGATCTCCGTCCATCCTGCGCTAAGATTGCATCTGCCGGGTCGAGATGAGATCAGGTATTGGTAACGCAAGAGGTCCGGCCTGTTTGATACATACTTGTACTACTATAGGCATCAGTACGAGTACGAATACACATGGATAGATGGATGTCTCCGTATGTTCTTGTACTCGTATGACTGGGTAAATGAATGTGGAGATCGTCTCCAGCTTCTTGACGACCCAGTGCCGGCGCAGACGTGTGATTGCGCGAGTGACGAGACGTCGGCAGATGCAGCATCCCTGGAAGGGAATTTAGCCCAGGAACGGGTACTCGTACTTGCTTGAGCACGAGTACTACTACTAGTACTCCGTAGTAGTAGTCATTTGCAGAGTAGAGTGTCGAATTCTGAAGGGCAGCTTCAGAGGTTCAGCCACACGAGTAATGGAGAGGATCACCCTCTGGATCAAACAGGCATTCATCCCTTCGGAAGCCTGGACCGTAGATCATGGATCCCAATGCACATATGGTGGCCGCGGCCCCAGATGCGGACACATGATCGTTTCGACGGGAGGCATCCCCGTCCTGGCAAGGACGAAGCTCAAGAACATAGTCGGGCGGTCTGCGTCATTCCCGTGCCCTCCACCCATCCCTTCTCAACATTCATGAAATGGATGCTCTTGCTGGGATCAGCACGTCTCCACGACGTGTGTGAAAGGTGTGCAGCTTCAATATCACCGCGCGTGCGTGCCGACAAGTGTCGCACTGCAGGCTCCTTGTCCATAGTCCGAGTATAGAGCACTGAGCACGATGGCTAGTAGGCTGGACATTGTGCAGTGCGAGTACTACCTGGACTCGTACGAGTACTCGTACATAGATGTCAGGGAGAGCGCCACTCTGGAGTTGGTCAGCCGGCAATCTCCCATCATTTGTTTCCCCCCGAGTGGCTGCCGAGTCGCCACCAAACTCTCCTGGAAATGCTCCCGTCTCGTGTCGGGCGGTCCAGCCGGCTTAGGAGCGGTCTCGGTGGGAACCTCGAAGCTGAGCAACCGCGGGTCGGGCGAAGGGATGGGGGAGATCTGTCTTGATGAGTGCGAGTGTACGAGTGCAGATGTCCCGTGGCGCCCAGACTTCACCGATCGAAGGACTGGATGGCAAGGTCACTGAGAATCAGGATGATGAAAGGACCGTCCAGCATTCTTTGGTGTTTTACTCCGTACTGGGAATGAATCACAGATGAGTCCTGCGTTCAGAAGCGCAAAACGACAGATGGGCGCATTCCATCGAATGGTGATCAATTGTGGCTTGATCTGGATGCGCGCTCTCGGGTAGACTACGGAGTACGGAGTACGGAGTACATACTACTCCGTACATACGGAGTACATGTACATTGAATGTAGCTGCGTCAATCGCTGACCGCACATCACATGATCAATGATGTGCTGGTGCATGTGTGCATCGCGCTTCGGAGTACGGAGTACGGAGTACGGAGTACAAGTGGGCCGGCCGCACGCCACATTGAGGGCACGTGTGGGGGCAAAAGGGCTCAGATAGGTACTACGGAGTACGGAGGGCAATACTCTAAGTGTGGCTGAGGTTTGAATTGCTGACTTGGAATTCCATGAAAGACTCGGATGGTCAATCTGCCATCTTGCCTCGTCCATTCCACGGGGTTTTGGTCTGTGTTTACGATTTCGAGAATGGACTCATCCATAGCTTGGACTCCTAGCTCGTAGCACAGCCCCATCTTACGGAGCACTTCGCGCCGAGCTCTCGTCCTGGTCTCTGCCTCCACAGCTGCTCGAACTCGTACGAGTAGCAGCTTCATCGCCTTGCCGCTTCTCACAATTCTCAAAAGGGCCACTGAAGGGCGCCCAAGGTCCGGAGATGTGCCGACCGCCCCTGGAACGCGTGCCTGGAAGGAACGTGGCTTGACATTCGATCCATCAATGGATTGATGGATGGATTTGACCTCCCATGTTCGAAACACCCGTGCGCCAGACTTGCGCTTCGATCCCTTCATCCCGGGGCCTCCCTGTCGGCGGTCGAGGGCTGTCGACGAGTTCGAATCACCGAGTCCCGTTAGAGCCAGCACGGATACGAAGACGACACCTCCTAGCCCTTACCCGTACTCGTACTCGTACTCCCTACAAGGACGAGAACATTGAAGGACTGAGGAATTCCAAAGTCACGATCAGCCGTGGTCGAGTCGCCCCACCGCGTCAGGATTGGATGGATCTTGATGCGTCTGACTGGGTCGGGGGACCGTGGATCCATTTGTTGACGGATTCGACTTGACCTCAATCGGAATCCGCCTTGCAAGCTCCGGTCCATCATTGAATCTCCGATACTCGCAGGAGTCTGGATCGTCTCATCGCCTCCATCGCCCCATCGCATCCGCCATTCGCCAACCGCCATCCATGGGATCATTCACCGGTACGAGCACGAGGACCTCGTATCTCCCAACACCACTGGCACCCCCATCTCAATTGTCGCCCCCCCCCCCCCCTTCAACCTACTAGTACGAGTACGAGTACGGAGTACGAGTACGGAGTATCCTGTCCTTCATCTATCCATCACTTCTCAACTCGTGTTCGAGTACTCCCCGTACCGAATATAGTACGGGATACGGAGCACCTCTTTGTACGGGATACCGTCGCCATCGCCCTCGCCCTCGCCCTCGCACATCCTGCGGTACGAGACAGACCGTGTCGTGCCCTGCCACTCGTTTTCCTTTTTTTCTCAACACTTCAATTGTTCCCCTTTTCTGCTTCCGAGCCCGATAAGCGACCCGACACAAGCTGCTGCAGCGTTTCAATCGCGGGCGGTGCAGGATTCTCCACACGGAGGGAGAAGGCCAAGAGAAAGAGAAGAGTGGAAAGATCTTCGACGCAGAAGAAAGAAAAAATGTAAGAAAGAAAGGAAAAAGGAAATCCAATCTGACCTCTATTTCCCTCGGTATCGTCACCACCACCATCACCGCCTTCTTGTTTTTCGCAATTTTGGGGGGGAGAAAAAAATTCCATTTCCATCCCCCTTCTCCATCTGCGGCCAGCGCGACATCACCACCACCACCACCACCACCACCATCACAACCCACAGGCATCATCACGTCCTGGATCCTGATCCCGATCCCAACCCAAACCCGCAAAGCTTCACCTACGACTCCATCGTCGCCGTCGCCGTTAACCTCAGATCCCCCGTTATCTCTGCGTCTTTGATTGCCTTAGATTGCCCGTCCACTCGTCCCATGTCGATCTCGATCCCCTTGACGCTCCCCTCAACGTCATATCAGTACGAGAATCGCGCCACCTTCTCTCCTCTCCCCTCCCCCCCCCCTTCTTACCCCAACCGATTCTTTCCCCTCTCCTGGTGCCCGTTTCGCGCTGGCTGCTGCTACGCCCTGCACGAATGCACGCACATCCATACTTGCACATCATCCATCGACCCCTCTCGCTCCTTATCACCTGCCATTCCTGATTGTACGAGTGCGAGCTCGAGTACGAGCACGGGCACGCGCACGACGACGACTGACCTCCACTGCTAGCTGCCTGCACGCCGCCTCCTTCGTCCATCCCTACAGCCGATACGAGTACGAGTAGCTTCGCCAATCGGCGCGAGTGTGTTCTACCGATCGATCGAGATACGAGCGCAGCAGCAACAGCCGCAGCCGCAGCCGCAGCATCATCACCAGCACTAGCAGTCGACGGGATCGATCTCGACGGCGAACAAGTCCACGAGGCCGTCGCGACGAGGACGACGAACACGACGGCGAAGACGACCTCGAAGTCCACGACGCGCTCGATCTCGACGCTAACCCTGACCCCGACCCCAACCCCGACCCCGAACTCGATCTCGGCCTCGATAGCGGCGACGAAGACGAAGGCGGAGATAAAGACGACTGCTCTACAGCAGTAGTAGCCTGTCGTCCCTTCTCTCGTCGGACCCTCTTTTTTTGACCCCCCCCCTCCTCCCACATCGGGCTGCTCGATAAAATCAGTCACCGTGGCTTCTCAAAAGAACTCGGTCGGCGGCTCCTCGAGCTCCTACAGCGACAGGCCCGGGCCGTCACATCACAGGCGCCGCTCGTCCGTCAGTGCCCAGAGTGCCCAGTCGCTTGGCGAGGTCCGCTCTCCCAATCTTCTCCAGATTCATCCTCGCATTGCCAACCAGGCCTCGCTGTCCCCTATCGTCGGTAAGTCGACGCGAACTTTCAGCCTCCTTTCCCCTCCTTAATGCCCCGTCCTCCTCACATCATGCCACATCTCCACTCCCATCCTTTTCCACCCAGAGGAAGCATATGCCGATGTCGTCCCTGTCTCTGTCCTCCCGCATCAGTAGCTTGCTCTGCAGGATTGTTGTGTCGCGCAAACCTGCTTGCTTGTCCCCTGGGCTAATCTCTGTGCCCCCCTCCCCGCTTCCTCTTCCGCCTCGAAATAGGTACCCCTGTGGAATCGATGTCCCTCTCCCGAAGCCCGTCGCCCGTCCCGGGCGGGGGCTGGTCCAGCCCCGGATTGAATATCAATAGCGAAAGATCGAGTCCCGTCCATCCTGGTGGCCATCCGATTTCGTGGGAATCCGCCAACATGAGGAAGCATGGTGCCAATGGCTACCCGTCCTTCTCCACCCAGAACCAGGGCTTCTTCACTCGCCACATGCGCCGCATTTCGAGCAGCCTGCCTCGCTTCAACTCTTCGCCCGCCGGGAAAAGTCACGCCGAGAAGGAAAAAGTCGACCGCGAGCGATGGCCCGGTCAGAGCTCGACCCTGTCGGGGCGCATGGCTTCCGTTTTCGCGAGGCTCGGTAGGAGGCTTCGCTGGAGGACGCTGCTGCCACTGATGATATTCTGCATCATCATGGTATACTACAGCACTCGTAAGTTCAACTCTGCATCCCGCCAAGCCGGCAAAAAGGGATTCTCCCCTGCCTCGACAATGTACTGCTGTCGCATTGCTCTCCAGAGGGATTCCTTGACTGACCGAAAATGTTCTTTCTTCGCAGACGAAGCGCCCGGATTCGTCCATTGGTGGAGGAGATCGTCCCTCGGCGGAAGTGGCAATAAATTCGTCATCATCCTTGCAGCCAACGTCGGCGGAGGTGTCATGGAGTGGAAGGGCGCCCGCGAATGGGCCATTGAGCGAGACAGCGTGCGCAACAAGCGCCAGTACACCCGCCGCTGGGGCTACGACCTGGAGATCGTAGACATGAAGACGCGCAAGCGATACGCTCACGAGTGGAGAGAAAGCTGGGAGAAGGTTGATTTTCTCCGGGAAGCCCTGCGAAAGTACCCGCAAGCCGAATGGTATGCATGCCGCGATCCTGCCCTCGCGCCTTTCCTTCTTTTCTTCCCTTCTCTTTTCCGCTCCCTGCTTTTTCTCTCACCTTAGCGTCCCTTCCCCATTTGTGCTGATGAGGTTGAATTGAGACTAACGTGGCGTGTTTCTGCTTCCCCAGGTTTTGGTGGCTTGACCTCAACACCTACGTCATGGAGCCATCCTACTCGCTCCAGCACCACATCTTCAACGACCTCGAGCGCCACGTCTACCGCGACATCAACCAGTACAACCCTCTGAACATCAGCCATCCCTTCACCGAAGACTACCTCGACGCGGTGGCCCGGAACCCCAACGGCGACGGCGACCCTAACTCCCTCAACATCCTCCTCTCCCAGGACTGCTCCGGGTTCAACCTCGGGTCCTTCTTCGTGCGCCGCAGCGCGTGGACGGACCGCCTGCTCGACATCTGGTGGGACCCCGTGGCCTACGAGCAGAAGCATATGGAGTGGGAGCACAAGGAGCAGGATGCGCTGGAGCAGTTGTACCGCAGCTACCCCTGGGTAAGGCAGCACACGGGCTTCCTGCCGCAGCGAATGATCAACAGCTTCCCGCCCGCTGCCTGCGGAGACGAAACCGGCCAGAACAACACCCTGTTCCACTACGACGAGAAGGAGCGAGATTTTGTGGTGAACATGGCCGGCTGCGAGTGGGGCCGCGACTGCTGGAGCGAGATGTATCACTACCGCGAGTTCAGTTACTGGCTCAACCGAAACCCGTGGGAGCTCTTCAAGGAGGAACTCGTCGCCCCCGTCTGGTACCGTCTTACTGGCCAGCGTGTCAAGTTGTGATGTGCCAGCGGCCCGCGGTTCCCACTTCCACGCTTTTTTTTTCTTTCCTTCATTTTCCCTTTGTTTGCGAGGCATTTGAGAACCTTGGCTTACGGCTTTCACGTATTTTCTCACATCAAGGGGGGGCGGGTTAGATCTCTGTGTTTTTTGCTTCCTCTCCTTCGTCTGTCATCAGTATCATCTTCATCATCCCGTTCTACCTCAGCACATTTGCAACGGTATCGCGAGTATCTCCTGTCGCCCTTTTTCGATACGAGCCTCCTTTTCAGTTACCATCACGAGGACGTGAGCCCTTTCTCTTCCGTTGGAAGCAAGAACCCGACGCCTCAAGGCCCAACAGAGGAACGCGGAAGTGGCTGTCCCCGATCATTCATTGCATGAAGTAACGACGGCCACGGTGAGAAGGAAGGCAAGGAAGAGAACGGCTTGGTCGAAACATCATCTTCAACCGAGGAAACGAACGACTTACTGGATATTGTCACATGGATCGGATGATACTCACTGGCTTTTGGTTTCTTGGCCCCCTAGCCTAGACACTGCGACGGCCATGCAAGAGAGACAGGTACCACGTGGCATACACAGAGGGATGTTGGAAAAAAGCAGACGCATATGCATGACTTGGAAGAAGGAAAGGGTTGGAAAGAAAAGGACATAAAGATAAGGAGTCCGAGATCCGCTTTGCTTTGCTTTCTTGTTTACTGTTTTCCCCCATACTTTTTGTTCTTCCTGTTTTCTACACCAAAATGGGCCCAGGGGAAGGGGGGAAAAAGGGGGGTGGGTGTGGGACCCGGGCGGAGGGGGGAGGGGGGAGGTGGATGAGGGGGGCTTGGTGCGAGGAGACGACGGAGAGAGAGGCACTACCAAAAAACAACATGGGAATGGCTTCGGCGGCTAGCGATGCATAGGAGGACGGACGCCCTTTGGATGGACGGTCCTCGCGGCGTTGTGCATTTCCACACCGGAATTTTTGCGATCTGTCTACGGAGTAGTGTAGCGAGAGCACCGCATGTTAGGACGACTCTTTTTTGGGGGGGTTCCTTCGCGGGTGGGTTTTGGGTACATATGATAATGACAAGAAAGTTTTCTGAGTGGGTTGGGGCTGCGGGCGCGGTGCGGTGTGGTGCGGTGCGTGTTGTGGTCTGTGGAGATTTTGAGATGAGGGGAAGGGGGAATGAGCGGGTGTGCTTTGCTGTGATCCATTGCTTGTGCCGGCGATTGCTGAAAAGGGGGGGGGGGGGGGGCGTAACTGTTACCTGCTTCTGAGGACGGGGTGAGAGGTTTTAACTTAGCGGGCGAAGGTGGTTTCCTCATCTTACATCCAGTACGAGTACTTTGGTGTTCTTGGCAGTTCGTTTCTGCTTTCGGCTTTGGCTCTGGCTCCGACGTTCTGACAGGACCTCGAGGCTCGGAGCATCTCCCCCATTCGGTGGACGGCCTGATCTCTCACGAGTAGGTACGCGGCAATGGATGACTGGACGTCCTGTGATCGATGGATGGCGTACGTGGAGTCTCGTGCGCGGCATGACTGCATCTGATGTTCGATGGAGGGCCTGATCTCGCGCGCAGCATGGAGCACTGCGTGCGTGAACGAGCGATGGTGGGAGTGAGAAGTGTGTCAGCCAAGGATAGGTACTATGTGTGGAGGACTGCTGAATGTCATGCCTGGTTTGTGGGCTCGTCTGGTACTCGAACCTATGTGTCGTGTTGATGATCGTGTCCGGCGTGTGGATTCATCATCGTGTATGGTATCCAGGTTGTCATCACGTATTGATGCTTTGGGGGGTGGTCATCACTGTTTGGAGTGGTGTCTTCTTCGTCATACAGGAGGAGGGAGTGCATCATCGTCGATGCAGGAATGGTGGGTCGATCATCGTGCAACTACTATTGGGGGTTGAACATCATGTGCGGGCCGCGGGCTCATCATGTGGGAGGATGGGTCGTGGGTTGATCATGTTGGAGTCGTGGGTTCAGCATGTGTGAGGCGTGGGTTCAGCATGTGTGAGCCGTGGAATCGACGTCCTCGGAGGCGGTCATACTGGTACTCGTATGTACCCGGCGGCATCGCCTGAGGGCTTGGTGGTGTTTCGAGTGCGATGGGGATCCATTGTTTCAGCTGAAGGGGGTGGAAGGCACGGAGCAGGGGTTGAAGAGAGCACCGTTTGGTCTGTGTTCTGCTCTGACGGCGTCTCGAGTCGTAGGTAGACCCAGGCATCAATGTCTTCGAAAAGAATGAAGCACGACCAGGTACTGATTCTGGAGGGGCGTGCGTTTGAGGACCGTGGTTGGGGGGAAGTAGGTGAGGAGGGGGGGATTGAGAGCGGGGGACCGGTTGACTTCGTTCCAAGACGCCTGAGATGCTTGTTTCGTGGCGGTGGCCAAGGAGGGATTCTGGCGGGATGGGTGAGGATGGTACTCCGTACTCGTACTGGTATAGGTTTGGGATTGACAATGGGTGTCAAGAAGAGTGAGCAAGAAACTGGCGTTTGAGGACGGGTTGACTTTGAGTTCAGAGACCGGGACATGGTCCTGAGCGGGGGTGAGTTCGAGTCGCACTCTGTTTGAGTTTGTGCAGGCTGCGTGAGAATTTGGGTTGAGTAGGACTAGGGGCTTGAGTGTCCCTTTTCTTTTGGAGCAGACAGGAGTTCACACAATTCATGGGTTTTCTCAGCACGAATGCCCATGTAGGCCCAGCCCAGTGCCCCTCTGTGTGGAAGGGAGGCGCAAATGCTGATGCGTCCCGGTGATCTCCCCTGGAGGAGCACGACAAGACTTGACGCGAGTCACACAGTCTCCGGCACAGCTGATGATGCGGCAAGTCTGCCTCAAGTCGGTTTCAAGTCGGGCTCACGATGGGTCTCTCGACAAGGGTGGAGGAATGTCACGGCGGCGATTGACGCACGACTCGGGATGCAAGAGTGGTGGTGGTCGAGGGGTGGTGGTGAGGGGGCACTCCGGGGGTGTCTAGTGCTCCATACCGGTACGAGTACGAGTACGAGCTGGAGTACGAGAACATCAATGTATGGTGTACCCAGAGCTGTGGCTGGGCTCCCTGTGTCGGGCTCGCGGCGATGACTTCAAGTTGGAGCAAGGCGGTGTACGGAAACCTCCGTATTCGTGCGGTGCTGCGTGTGGTGACAGGCACGATGACCTTGGAATGAGCATCGTTGGGGATGCCCCAAGTACATACCCCTACTACGGAGAAGTAGTAGTACCTACTAACTACTACTACTACTCCGTCCTTGCAAGAGTAGTAAGTCCTCACCGGCCTGGTCAGGCCCAGGCACCACAGGCACGCCTCCCGGCCGCCAGGCACAAAACGCCGATGTGGCGGCGCCGGCGCAGCGTGGCAGCGGGTTGATCGACGCGGTTGGCTCCATCGTCCATGGGATGGATCCATGGATGAGTGCCATGAGAGTTCAAATTTCTCCCAGCCATTGGAATCATTGACGGCTTTGCCCCTGTGCGGACGGCAGGGCGATTGGCCGGCACTAGCGATGGTGCTTGAGCTACGGAGTACCGGTACCTGTAAGAGTGGGTGGCGAGGGGTCGCCATGGGGGGGGGGGCTGCTGGTGCTCGCACCCGTGCTCTGAGAACGTTCTCCGAAGAGGAATTGCCCCTGGCAGAGACCTGATCGTTGTGATGCCGGATGCCGGATGCCGGATGCCGGGTGCTCAACGGTCTCTCGATGGGACACAGATCTGGCGCAGCTCCTGACGTCTCGAGATGCTGCAGGGCGAGGCAGGGCGAGGGGCGTGATTGGCCGGGATCCTGTTTCGCGTCTGTTCGAAACGCTCGCGATTTCGGGCCAGTCGCGGGCGTGCATGAGCGGTGGGGATGGAGGCTTACCCTGGAGGCCTTGATGCAATTCACATCCAGATCCATGCGAGGTGCAAGTCCCGAACATGCACGCACGTTAGTACTGGTACTAGGTACTCCGTACTAGGTAGTACTATTACGGATGGGAGCGACAGACTTGGACCCCGATGATCGTCACCCAACCGCCCGGCATGTCGCTTCCCGGGCGCGCAGTGGCAATCCATCGTGCTGCTTATGAGTCCACGGACGGGATTCACCCTGGGAATGCCACGGATTTGGCCATCGCCGCACGGAGTACGGAGTAGATCCATCCATTGGATCCATGGATCCACCCCTCGATATCAATCAGCACGGAGGGTCGGTGCTAGAGTTCTCGAAGTGCTATTCTCGTAGCGGCCGTCTGGCGCCTACATCCTGGGTCCGCCTGCCCCCCCATTCGCCATCCTCCAGAGGGATGGATGCCTCCGCATCGCCTCAAGGGCTCCATCTCAGGTACTCGTACGATACGAGTAATGGGCACTACCTCTACTTGTAGGTACTAGTACTATCTGTGTCCGATGTCGTCCTGGGAGTACAATGGGGCTCAACATTAGGTACAGCTACTTACATGTATGCAGGCACATTTTCTGCGGGGCCCAATGCAGGGTGTGCATGTTCTCCCGCGCCACTCGAGCGTGCCTGCGTCTGGTCCCAGCCAATCAAGATCCATCTCCCTCCATCCATTGTACTTTTGCGGAGTCCTCGTACCCAATCCATCACAGGTACGGAGTACTAGTACTTCCATCCATCCATCCATCCATCCATTGGATTCATCCATCTCTTCTTCTCCTCCTCCTCCTCCTCTTCCTCCTCTTCTTCTTGTCTCTATCTTCCTCTCTCACTTTTCTCTTGCTTTTCCTGCTTCGTCTCCCGCACTCATCTCTCTTTTCTCCCCATTCACATATCTATCACCTCGACCACTCCCTCCTTTGGCTCGAGGTGTCTCTCTTTTCTCTCTCTCTTTGCTCCCTCATCCCAGTGACGCTTTCAGCGATTCCCGTCCTTACCACCTCTCTTTGGTTTCCTCGTTTCTTCTTTTCCCTACTCGTCCTCCCTCATTGCCCCCTCTCGTCGCTTCTGTCGAGCCATTGCTGCCTCTACGCTTGCATTCATTCGTACATTGTTCTCTCATCATCGTTCTTCTTTCGTTCTTTTCTTTCCCTCTTTCTCTCTCTCCCCTTCTTGGAGAGAGCCCACCTGCCTGGCTGCTGTCAGGTGCCTTCGCTGGAATCGAGGCTATCCTTCTGGAATCCCCTTGTCTCGGATCGGTTCCGCCTGCAGCCATTGTCTCTGCATCCTCTCGCCGACGACAACGACGAAGACGACGACCGCCTCAAGTCAGACAGCCGGTGTCGTCTGACCCATTCGGCTCTGCTTCCTTCGTTTTGCTCGCCATTGCCATTGCCCGCGTCGGCGATCCTCGCCTCTTCCGGTCTGGTCAGGCCCTGGTGGTCGATCCGAAGCCGAATTCCGCATTCGGGCCCGGGGCTTCACAACTTGTCCTCTTGCCTTCCCAACCTCGTCGGTTCCCGGCATGTCATAGTGGCTGGTCCACTGCCTTTCAAATATCGCCCTCCTCCTCGACCGTCCCTTCTGATCTCGCTCCCTTCTACTCATCTTCTCCTCGCCCTCTTCGACCCATCCTTCTCTTCTTAGCCCTGCTCTGCTCTGCTTTGCTTTGCTCCTCTCGATAGATCGGGTTTGCAATCGTCCAAAGAAACCCCACGATGCTCGCCCCCTCAAGCTCGCAGCTCGTCGGCCTGCTGGCGGCCCTCGCCGGCACGGCTCACGCCCAGTACTCCAATCGGTACGATCCTCCACACAGGGCTAACGGCACCTCCTACAAGCTCGCGATCAAGTACGACTCGAGCAACTTCTTCGACACGTTCGACTTCTTCGACCAGGCGGATCCGACGCACGGCTACGTCCAGTTCGTCAACAAGACGACGGCCTACCAGGACCAGCTCGCCGGGTTCGCCGCCAATGCTATCTACATGGGCGTCGACAGCAAGACGGTGAACCCGCCGGCGGGCCGCAAGGCCGTCCGCGTGACGTCGCAGAGGTCCTTCACGCGCGGCCTCTTCCTCGCCGACATGTCGCACATGCCGGACAGCACGTGCGGGGTGTGGCCGGCGTTCTGGATGTTCGGCTCCAACTGGCCGTCGGGCGGCGAGATCGACATCATCGAGGGCGTCAACAAACAGAGCAAGAACCAGATCACGCTGCACACGTCGGACGGCTGCACCATCACCAACACCGGCACGGTTAACACCACGACGCTGGTGAGCCCGGTGTGCGACGCCAGCCAGAACAACAACGCCGGGTGCGCGCAGGTGACGGCCGACGACAAGAACTACGGCCACGGCTTCAACCAGATCGCGGGCGGCGTCTACGCCACGGAGTGGACATCGGACCGCATCGCCGTCTGGTTCTTCCAGCGCAACAAGATCCCGCGCGACGTCACGTCAGACAGCCCGGACCCGTCGACGTGGGGACCGCCCCTCGCGAATTTCAACGGCGGGCCGGGGTGCAACATCGACCAGCACTTCAAGGAGAACAACATCGTCTTCGACATCACCTTCTGCGGCGACTGGGCGGGCGCGGTGTGGTCTTCGGATGCGCAGTGCAAAGGGCTGGCGCCCACGTGCCAGGACTACGTCGCCAAGAACCCGACGGTGTTCGAGACGGCGTACTGGCTCGTCAACTCGATCAAGGTGTTTGACAAGGTGCAGGTTAACAGCACGACACCGAGGGGCGGCGGCTGGAACGGCACGCACAAGGCGTGGTCGGGCTAGACGGGCCGGAGAAACATGCCCCGGGGAAACATGGCCAAGGATGAAGAGGCATGACGACGGACGAGCGAAGGACAAAGGACATGGATGGATGGATCAGTAGCAAGCGAACATACCATACAGCTGGACATAGGGCACATACGGGGGAAAGTGCAATGGCTTAGACAAGGGCCTAGGAAAGGTCTTGGACAAGGGTCTGGGTATTGAGGTCTGGGAACGAAGGCCTGGACAATGGCCTCTGGGTATGGGCTGGGGACCATGGTAGAACGATGGACGGCATTATGATTACGATACCCGCGGGACGATGGCAGACAGCAGGATTGTCTTTTGCCTCGCCGAATAGACTCAAGACTCAAGACAAGGGACAGATGACCCGAGACTATTAGCCGCTCTCACGACTAGTACTGGTCGAGGCTCACCAGGAAGTCTCCCGCAAAGTGCCCCCCGTCGTCGTACTCGTACGAGTAAGAGGGGAGCCCCCTGAGAACAACGACCGTTGGCCTCGGGGGTTGTCGACGCCATGCTGAGTCATCAGGAGCGCGGAAACGACGGGGACTGCAGGCCTGGACGAGAGCCCGCGGCCCTCAATCCTATATGTAATCGTCTTCGGGATGGATGGATGGAGGCTTGGACTGATGGAGGTTGGAGGGCGCATGGTGGAGGGAGCTTCGACATGCCCTTGAGGGTACGAGAAACGTACCAGTCCATGCAGATCCATCCTGCATTGGATCTCGTCTCGCCACTCGCCACTCGCCCCCCCCCTTCTCTCCCTTTCCCCTCATTCCTGTGCGTTGCATTTTGGTGGTTCCAGATATCTCGATCGCAGGTTCGTCACGGCTCCATCGCAGATTGAGTTGCGGCTCCATTGCGGCTCCAATGCAGATTCTCACGCAATTTCACCTCCAGCTTGATCGCATCGATCGTATCCTCCTTTTGCAAGAATCGACATAGCTCGGTTGCGACACAGCTTGAGGCACCTCCAGCGACGTCCGACCACCCAGCGCTTGATATCCATCGATCCTACCACACCAGGCACCTCACCCTCTCGACGCGTCCGTCCCCGGCGCTCGCCGCAGACAAGTGCAGCCTGAACCAGCTCGCTTGGCGATCCCCGCGCGACAGACAGCCCGCCTCGACACTTCTTCTCGACGTTTCCCCCGCGAACTGACAGGCCTTGCCATCTTCTCCTCGACCACCCCGCGACGGACAAGCCTTGCCATCCTCTCGATCTATCACCAGACAGGTCCAGACACGCACCATGGCAGACCTACTCGGCCTCGACTTGTACAGGAACATGTCCCTATTCACGGTACGTGAGACAAGCTGTCAGGGGGGGGGAAGACACCTGGGACAGGCTGCACCCTTGCATGAAGATAGGACTGCATGGAGTAGGAGGGCGATGTGGATGGGGAATGGGGGTCGGGGGAACCGCGCGCGCTGCTTGTCTGCTGCCGCGATGTGAGCTCTCTCGTCTGCTGCCGCGATGTGAGCTCTCTCGACTGCTGCCGCGGTGCGAGCTCTCTCGTCTGCTGCTGCGGTGCGAGCAGGTCGCTTGACTGCCGCTGTGGACTGAGGATTCTCCTCATCTGCGCAGGCAGGAAGGACGAGCTCTCCCACGTACCGCTAGTGCGAGTGCGAGTGCGAGGGACGGAGCAGTCGAGCAGGGGACGCGTGATGCTGGATGAGGAGTAGGATTGCGCGTGTCCTTGGGATGATGAGCCGGATACGTGGTCCTGATGGAGGCGAGGCATATACGGTCCCAGGAGATGAGCCATCTGCCGTCTCAAAGACGAGTTACACGGATCCCCACAGGTCATGCAATGGACCCCCAAAACAAGCAGACCACGCCGCGCCTTGATGGACATGGAGATCATTGCTGCCGCACATGCTGACTCGATGTTAGATCCCCGCCGCCTTCGTCCTCTGCATGGTCCCGAACGTGTGGGCCGGGCTGCTGGCCAAGGAGAACTACGACCTGGCGAATCCGCGAAACATGCTCGCCGCGGCCAAGGCGGACACCAAGCTCGACAAGTTTGTGCGTACAATGCCTTCCTCTTCTACCCTCCATGAATACATGTACTGGGGGTCCTTTGACCCGTCCTGGAACACGCCCCCCATCCTCGGTGTGTGGACGACTCAATCCCCGGAATGTTCATCCCCCTTGCTTCATGGATCTGGCTCGCTTCCATGGATCTGGCTCTCTCTCTCTTTCGGATGCTGGGGTGGATGAGCGAGCGCGACGAACACGAGCTATCCAAGGGGACAATCCAGATAGAATGCGGTCTGAACGACGAGCTCGGGGATGCTGCAGCGCCCGATGGACTCCAGACTCGCGGCATCAGCAAGCCATCTCGAGCCCCATCCTGCATCATGCTGCAGTATCGACAGAAACAGCGATGACACGTCGCAAAGGACATGCCCATCCATGACAGCATCAGTCGACGAGCCTGCGCCATGACACCGGGCTTCACCATGGCACAGCCCCCCCCCCC
>NIGD01000004.1:1924200-1970063 GCA_003055185.1 Escovopsis sp. TC | reverse complement strand
CCCCTCCCCCACCAAGTCGCCCAGCCATGTGGCCCATCCTCCTCCATCTCGTCCCCCTCTCCTTCGCCCTCGTCCTCCTCACAGGCCATCCCAACAGCACTCACAGCTTGGTCGGGACGGCCCCTCCAACCCACAGGAGCACACACCTACCCTCCGGAACACTCCACAGCCATAGCCACAGGCGGACGACGACGCTTGCGGCCGCAACGGAGACAAAGACGCCGACGCCGTCAGAAACAGAGCCGGGTCCGGTCACCGAATCGCCCTCGCCCATCATCACCGCGTCGAGGGCGGGTCCATCTCCTATACACTGCGACGTCGCGTACTGCTCCAACGGCACCTCGTTCTGCCACTTTTGGGCAGGCGTGAGCAGCTGGAACCATGCTGGCCCGCAGCCCGGCGAGGTCCGCACCGCGCTGGGCAGTTGTGACACGACCGTGTCGACGCGGGATGACTGAGAATTGTCCCTGGGCTGGCCTTCATCCACCTTATTGAAGGGAGGGGGATTCGATGTGTGCAATCCCAGAAAGATATCAAAAGGATACCAAAAAACGTTACTCCGTAAAGGAAACCGAAATGAAAAGTGGGTTGAGCGCGTCTTTGTGAGGAAAGTGAGTGCGGACTTGGCTGGACGGACTGAGCGCAGGACTGAGCGCAGGATTAATGGAGCGGCATCTGGCGGCGTGGTGATGGTCTGCTTGCTATTCATCGCGGGCTCGTTCTGTATCATCCCCTGTATAAGCACTTTTGTTTAGCTGAGTTTAATATTCTTCCCGGGCATTCTGTAAAGAGGGAATCAAAATAGGCTTTGCTGGACCTTGTCTCACTTTTATCATCTTGCGATATTCGCAAATATCCTCTCTGACTCGTCTGCTCGTCGTTGGCCCCTCTGTGTCCTCCTTTGCTCCTGATATCAATTCATCGAGCCCAGAGCACTTGCGGAGCTTCGACATCAACCGTGGTAGGCTCCGACATCGACTGCCTCGCCTCTACGGGCGGTCAGGATCTCGGAGAGACTACCCTCCAATTCCTGCGAGAGCATCAACGGGACTTTCAGGTCCAACGACAAGGGGCTGGCCGTGGTCGCGCTTGCACCGGTGGCCTTGGGATCCGCGAAGAACAAGAACGGCTCGACTATCACTTGCTTGAGCCCGCGGATCTCCAAAAGCTCCTCGAGGCCGGGAGCGTGAGACGCCATGGGGATCTTCTCCCGGAAGGCACGCGCCATGGGCGTTGGGGGCCGGCGGTCGTTGGTGAAGCCAAAGGTGCATTCGGAGATGAAGATGGTCAGCTCCTCCACGTGCGGGTCAGAGGCCAAGGCTCTGAACGCGTCGCCCGCGCTTGGTCCGCACCAGTGGACCGAGATCTTTCTCATAGCGCGCTTCTCGTATGGCCCAGTCGTCAAATGGCGAAGCAGAAGGCAAGGGCACTGAAAATGGTGAAGGGCTGTCTTCAACGTGATCTCTGAAATCAGGGCTCTGTGATCCGATGCGCAGAGCGCTGGATGGACCGGCGGGGTTGACATGAGCAGGCGCACTGCTTCCGGGACCTCAGGGCCCTGGAGCTTGAACGCCTTGCATTCGCAGATACCAGGTCCTGCCGCAGCTGGGTGACAGATGATATCGGCGTCCATGAAAAGGGTCCGGATGCAACGAGGGACATTCCTGGGATAGCCAAAGAAGTGATGGACCCACGACGGGGTCTCACGACCTGTGCGCACGAGACAAGTCAGGCCAGGATTCGTGGTTATGGGGAGCCGGGTGTCCGCTCAGGGGTCTCGTCCATGTCAGATACTCACCAACGGCAGCCAAGGCCTTCGAGCAGATCCTCAGGAAGGGTCGGCATTCCATTTTGAGATCGGGTCGAATTGCCAGACCGACCATGGACTTCTGAATTGCATCGTCGACAGCTCTGATTGTATTGGGGTCCGCCAAAAGACGACGGCGCACCTCAGGTGGCTTCAGCATTGCGGCATGCTTGAAGATGCCGATGACATCCTTGGCAAAGCACTCGATGGGTCTCCCGTTCACCACCCCGAAGCCAGTATCCGTGACCAGGCTCAGGCTGCCCAGGTACTCCAGCCATATCTCTGGGCTCCTCATCTTGACGCGGCGAGTCGTGGCTTTTGATTGTGGACGTTTGGACTCCGAAAAGCTGACCGCAGCTTTGTCCTCGTGATCTCCAAAGTTTGGTTTTGGGAATCGAGTTCGACTTTCGACTCTGTTCGCGATTTTGACTTGGACCTTGGCAACTGCAACGAGTCAACTGATCGAGACAGATGCGATCTTTGCTCGCAACAACCGCGACGACTGTCACGAGTGTCACAAATTTTTCGACTGGGGATATTTCCCTCTTTGCTGCCAGTGCCTGGGTTCGTCCGTTTCTTCATAATTGCAAAAAAAACCCAGAGGGCAGACAGGAAGAGGGCAGTGTCCTTTGTCATTAGCGCATCAGAGCTCTCTTGCGCGAGCATCGCCCGTGAGGCATCCAGGCACGGCAGTCCGGAAGTCACGGCGATAGACTTTGGCCCAACAAATCGATGCGGAAAAAGGCATACTATAGTCGTGTCGTCATTGTGAGAAAGCAGCAGATCGACAGGCCTAGAGGAGGACATGAGCACTTGAAAATGGATGGATGTTGCAGAGGAGAGGTGGTCGTCATACCTCCTCTTGGTGCGGATCAGGACATGATCCGTCATCGATATACCTTCTCGCAGCGACTGGGCTGCTCTCTCTTGCACCTGCTCCATCATTCTATGGACGATGCGCGCGATTGTCGTTCGTGCCTGGAGGTCGGGCGTTCGCCATGCTCGAGTGGCGTGGATTCTTAGTCTAAGGAAAAGGGGGAAGCGCGACGTGCCGGTAGCCAGCTGAAGCCGCGAGAGCCAGACGTCGCACATGCAGCACCATTTTCAATCTCCCTGAGAGAAGGACTTGTAGTAGGAGTTGAAGGGCAACATTCATCTCAGGTCGAGGTTGCCCGAGATGCTGGCTGCATCACGACTTCGCGGATGAGGTTGCTCTCGTGGTGCTCTCGGATGCGGTGTTGCTGAAGATCATGAATCTGTAAGGTCCTTGGCCCCTGCGCCACAATAGAGCGAGGATCTCCCGCGACCAGAGATCTACCTCCGGACCGACCAGTCAAAAGCGTCGTTCCCGGCATTGGCTCCTAATTATCGCGGGTAGACCTCAAGTAGCGCCCGATAGCGCAAGGAACGCAAGAGCCTCGACGCTACTAGTACCCCTCGGACGAGGCACCGAGCTCGTGCTCCCACAAGCTGCACCAGCCACAGGCAGTGAGGCATCGCGACGCCGGGAACGACTCGGCCTGCCCTGGATGTGACAACGCCCTCACCTATCCGTAGTACTCCGCACTAACTCCGTACGCATGCTCATGATTGTTCTCTGAGTCGCACGCGCTCAAATCGGTTGATGCAGCTGGCACGCTGTCGCGATTTTCACAAGACAGTCGAGGCTCTTGCTCATCTCGTCGTCGAAGTCGAGGGTTGCCCCCGCATGCGGCCGAGCCACGCGTGCGATCACGTGCGTGTCCTCTCTGGTCGTCGGCATCGTCCATTCTCAATACGGAGTACGGAGTACATGCCGGCACGACCTCCCGGATGGATCAATGTCGTGACAGCCTGACTTGTGGCGCCAGCTTGATCACGAAATCGATCAGCCGGCGGATGATGGGACGGATGGATCTCCGGCCTCGTCACGGAGTACGCGTATCGCCTTGAATGATCGGTCTCACCCGTGCTCCGTACCTCGGAAGAAACTCGTCCCTGGATCTTCGAGATACAGTGTGGAGGGCACGGGGTACGAAAAGGGGGGGCAATCAACCGATACTACTAGTACGGAGTGTTCAGGAACGGTCGAAATGAAGATCTGCGGCTCTGCTCGTCGTCCTGCTTCAAGTTCGCGCCCGTCCTCGTCCTCGTACTCGTACGAGCTCTCCTTGCCCTGATCATCGATCCCTCCTCGTCGGCACCGTGTCTCGTGTCTGTTGCGTTCTCAAACCTCCCCACAGAGCACTCTCAAAATCGAAGCGTTGTGAGGAGCACGGAGGACTCCATACCTTCATCTGGATCCTTGCAGTCATTCGCGCACCGTGGACGAAGATCCACCGTCTTTGGATGACATCTAGCCCTCTTCCGTCCTGCCAAGATCTATCCGCTCGACCGAGAACAGACGGAGATTGCGGGGCCCAATTGACCCCGTGCCCGAGTTCGTGAAAGAAGGCAAGTCAGTTCTGGTATTGCCGCGGACTGCAGAGTCTCTTACTCGTACGGAGTAAGGAGTACTTAGGGGGACTCTAATTCGTCCCGAACCCCTACCCCTCCTCCGTAGGGGTAGGGGGGGACATTGATTAGCAAAACGTACGTTAATTCGCAAAAAAAACGGTACCTGTATTTAATAGCATTTCCTATACAAATAGAGGTACTCCTATTAATTTTATACCCCTGTTTTTTTTAAGATTAATCCTTATACTATCCCGAATACGTATATATGCTGTAATACGTCTCCCGTCGCAATACTCCCTTAACGTATCGCTAGCTACCTTCTAATTTATCTTTAAAAATTAATATTAATTCTATTTCTTGTTTAAATGCTGCTAAACCTCTATAATAGAGGCTCCTAAGACCCCTTATCTAGCTATTGCAAGATAAATTAATTTAGACACTAATTTGCTAAAGTTCTTGCAGAACAACGCTAGCAACCTTAAGCAGTAGACAATCGCAGCTGCTAAATTATATAAAGCACGCTTTTTCCCTTTAATTACAAAGGCTGCAAAGGTACTCTTAGTGCTATACTATTAACTATAATCTCGTATCTAAGGGCATTATACATAAGCTAAGAACAGGGGCAACAACACTGCGCTTATAGAAAAAGAGGAAAAGGAGATTATCGTCTAGGCACATCGCTAGATTACATAGGGGCATTATATACAGACCCGCTCTTTGCGTTAGTACGCTAACGCTATTATCGCAGCCTGTAGCAGAGACTCTAGATTAGTGTTAAGGCACTAGGCAAAGCGCTTTATTAAACGCTATCTTAAGTTCTATTTAAAGAAGACCGTTTCCTAAGACGCAAAGCGTAAAGCTATGTAAGATTAAGGCGCTGTTAAGGGCTTCTTTAAGGAGTTCTTTTAGCATTGTATTAACAACAACATCTAAGAGGCTAATATCTAGAACTTTAACGAAACTAGCTTTATAGTAGGCTATCTCTATTACAGCCTCCCTATCTAAACCTTCTCTTAGATCAAGGCGCCTACCCTTACAGATGCTAACAATAAGCTTTCCGTAACAACGATTAAGGCGATCTTAGCAGCTAAGGCCTTAATCCCCCCCTTTGTAATCCTTCTTAGTATTAACATCCCTAAGCATTAGATTTCTAAAGCTCTAGACCTAGGCATTACGATTACAATGAACAAGAAAGGCTATGTTAATAATTGCCTTATAGTTAAGTATTTTATACATTTTAAAAAGCATATAAGGCCTACGGACCCCTTTAATATACGTATTATCCTTATAGATAACTGCAAAAGTTACTTCGTTAACAAGGTAGTCTACTTCTATGCCTAGCATAACATTAAGCTCTTCCCGTTGCTTTTACACCTTATATACTATCTCTAGCCTCTTAATGTTAGTATCTTTTCCTTGTATAAGCATTAGCATTAGCAGATACTTTATCGTAAAATCGTTAATAAAGCTATAGATTTTAGGAAAACTAACTTTATAGCTTATCTCTAAGAGATCTACTACTAGACCTTTAAGAAGTACACAATCCTTAGCGCCTAGGAGAAATGCAGCCTCTTCCTACACAACCTACGCGTCGTCCTTAATTAGATGTAAGATACCTTCTCTTTACTAACTTAAGAAGTGCAAGAGAAGTCCCTCTTTAGCTAAATTAACCCTTAGTTGCTCTTGTTGCCTATAAGCGCTAGAAATCGCAATTTCTTAACTCTAAGTCTATTAACGCAAAGAACCAGGCCTCTAGGCAACTTTAAATCAAGAACTAGGCCCCTAGGCACCTTAAAGGTCTAAAGTAAGGCGCTAACTCTAAAGCTCGCCCTATGATCGATCTATTAATATAACGAATACGTAGAGCATAGGATTAAGGCTAGCTCTATCTCCTAAGTGCTGCTAACCCCCTTAGTCTCTTGTATATTTAGAAAAGCCTAAAAAGCATTATAAACCTTAACTCTAAACAGCATTATAGCTATAGCAAAGATAATATAGCTAAAGCAGAAGGCCTTTAATTAATTAAACTAGATTTTAAATTACAACCGCGTTATCGTAAAGTTTAGCCCCCTAAGCGTTGCTAATGCCTAGATTTGCATAGCATAAGATAAATACAATCGTAAGGCTGCCTAAAAGGATAAGAAACGCTATATTAAGAAGAAAGAGGTTTAGGATAAGCTTTAGTACCTTTAACGATAGCTTTGTCTTACGAGATTACATATACAATTAAGCCTTAAGGAATTCTATATCCTGAACTTTTATTCTAAGCGCTATAGCGCGTAAAAAAAATACGAAGGCTAGCCCTAGGGCAAGCGTTAGTCTAAGAACGATTACTAAGCGCTCCTCTGATCGACCGAATAGCTAGCCCTACGCTATACCCTCTATCGCGAGATTCTATAGGGCATTAAGAAGGTTAACGAGACCGACGACGAAGCTAAAGACAAAGCCGACGACGAAGCCGAAGACAAAGCTAAAGACAAAGCCAAAGACGAAGCTAAAGAAGCTAAAGACAAGGGCAAGGACGAAAACAAGGAAGCCGAAGACAAAGGCAAGGACAAAGACAAGGAAGTTAAAGAAGTAATAACATAGCTAAGTATATATAATCGCAAGATTATTGCAAAGGCCGTAGAGGAAGCTATTATAAAGGCGCGTATATAAAGGTTAAATGCTAGGAGATTAAGATATAAGGAGGATAGCATTAAGATTACTAGCGCTAAGGACCCTAAGGGCATCCCTTTTAGCTAAGAGGAAGAGGGCGTTAAAATAAAAGGTAGCGATAGCTTTATTTAATGCAATAACATCCTATACAGATGTAGGTTAATGCATTAATTAAGGACTTAATCTTAAAAAAAACAAGGGTATAAAATTAATAGGAGTACCTCTATTTGTATAGGAAATGCTATTAAATATAAGTACTGTTTTTTTTGCGAATTAATGTACGTTTTGCTAATCAATGTCCCCCCCTACCCCTACGGAGGAGGGGTAGGGGTTCAGGACGAATTAGAGTCCCCCCAAGTACTCCGCACATCCTCGTACTCTCCGTAAGGACGGAGAGACACGGTGACGAAGAGAGTTGCGCCGTTGCGTCATGGTTCGTCTGGGCGAGGGAATCTTGAAGCGCACAAGCGCACGAGTGACCGAGCATGACGAAACCCTGCAGCAGCTTCGCACGCCGTCGCTCGAAATCGCTCAGACAGCATGAAATCACTCAGTGAGGCGCATTGGTTTCTCGTGTTGTTCTTTTGCTTCTTCATCTAGGCTTCTAAAGGGGAATCGCGTGCTATTTGCTTCAGGGAATCGAATAAAGACAAATTAAAAACCGTACCTTCGCGCGCGGGAGGTGTTTTTTGTAAGGCCCTCTTAAGGCTTAAGAAACTTATAAGGATTATGTAATAGCAAGGTACTTACTTAATGCTTATATTAAAAGATTATCTTAAAAGCATAGCTTTATAATTTATATAATATTATATAATTAATTATCTTACTATTTTAATAGCATTATAAGTACTAAGACCTGCTAAGTTTAAGCGCTCTTTTTTTTTATAACCTGCTATATACTCTTAAGGCAACTAGACTATAAAAGCTTATATACGTAATGCTATAATATTATAAGGCAATAACGCTATAAAGATATTATGCTATAATAACAATAGTCTATAAGCTTACGTAAGCTATAAGGTTAGTGTATTATAAGCTAATAGTAGCTAAAAGGACATTTTCTATAAGGCAGCTATAAGCTTATAGTAGCTATAAGGGAATTTCTCTTAAGGCAGTTATAAGCTTATAGTAATTATAAGGAAATACTTTATAAAGCAGTTATAAGCTTATAGTAACTATAAAGAATTCGTTTATAAGGCAATTATAAGCTTATAGTACCTATAAAGGAATTTCTTTTAAGGCAGTTATAAGCTTACAGCAACTATAAGGATTTGTTTATAGTAAGGTTTTTAAAAAGTATAAGCTTATAACTACTATAATAGTCTTAACTACTATAACAGCTTAATAGTATTAAGCTATTGTAAGCTTACGACTACTATAACGAAATTATAAAGACAAGGCTGCTATAAGCTTATAACTACTATTATCTATTTGCTACTATAACAGTAACTATTAGGCTATAAGGAGCTTATAGGCGCTATAATAGCAATAAAAAGGCACTAATAAGCTTATAGCTACTATAAGGAGACCTTTTATAAAGTATCTATAAGCTTATAGCTATAATAATTACTGCCTACTAAGGGAGAGGTACCTAGGTAAGAGCAACTGCTTAGTTAACTAAGAGAGGTATAGGGAACTAAAAGAACCTTAACTCTTAATCCTGTCTATTAAGGCTTATACTTATCCTTTAAAGCTTTATATTCTTCCTACTGCTTTTATATTAAGGCTTTATAGCTTAGTACAAAAAGGTAAGGCATTAACGCTAGCGTTTTTAGCAATACTACTAAATCTTATTATTTAATGCTACTAGTAAACAGCAGCGTTACTATTAAGATGTCTACGTTTTTTAATTTTCTTATTAAAGGTACTAGTAAGATAGCTTTTTTTAGCTAAAGTACTACTCCTAAAGCAATAAGTATCTTACCTTTTGCATTAGGTACTATCTCTAAGGCATTACAATGTCTATCTATAGTTAGTTTTTAATGTTTTTAATATAATATATAAAATATTAGTACGCTTTTTTAAAACTTATATTATTTTCTTTGTTAAAGTTTCTTTAATTTTATTCTATAATTTATTTTTATCTTATAGCATAAGCGCTTACCTTTGCTTTATCTAAAGGAAATATTTTCTTACTAAACGTCCTCGTTAATCTACTTAGTAAAGCAACTGTATTATATATAGCATAAGTCTTTAAATCTTAGTTAGTAGCTTTAGTATTATATATACCTTATTAAAGATACTTAAGACCTTATTAAGGCAGCGTTTTTTACTAAAAGGGCCTTAATAGTTATAAACTACTAAGGTTTACTGCTAACTTATAGATCTATTAAAAAGGCGTGTTACGCTATTATAGTATTAGTTTCTTTAAAGTATATATATAACCCTTAAAGGAAAAAAGGATAACTAACTAATATTCTAAGGGTATAGGGCTATAGCGTAACGTTTAATACCTAAGCAGCAGCAACTTCCTAAGTTATCCTTGCTCTAAGAGTCGTTAGTACCTAAGTAGTAGCTATTATATAAGGTCCTGCTAAGTATAAAAGAGTCTTACTATTATAGTTAACGTAATCTTAGCATTAATATTAAGCGTTTAAAGCTTATGCTTATATATATACTTATATAGCCTATTAGTGTTATAAACACGCTGTTTAAGGCATTAGGGGTAGCAGATAGATAGACTAGGTATACTATAGCTGCTTAATAAAAAGAAGCAATCGTTACTATTACTAAAGAGACCTATTAGTAAAAGCTTATTAATAAGTAAGTAAGCTCCTTTTTATAAAAGATACTTATAAAATAAATCTAAATCTATCCTCTTAAATATATTAAATTAAAGACTAGAGCTAACTTAACCTTTAGCATTTAAGATTAGCATAAGGTAGGTATTAAAGCTATAAAAAGGATATATTATTTATATTAAACTTACCTTCCTTATAGCTATGCTAAAGCTTTAAACTTTTTTACGTATTGCTAAGTAGTATATAAAACATATTAGTATATTATTAAAAAAAAGAATTTATTTACCTCTTACTAAGACCTTACCTTAGCTAGTTATATAAGTAGCTATAGCTAGATAGCTAAACTGCTTTTATATCTTATAACGTAGTAAAGGAAGCTAAGTCTTATATAATAAAAGTTAGTAAAAGTTATATATAAAAGGCTAAGGGGGTAGGTTACTTAGCTTAATACTATCTGCTTATATTAGTCTACGCTTTTAGGTATTATAGTTAAAACCTTTAAGCACAAAGACTTTAACCTATAGCCTTTATGCTAAGTAGCAGAAAGCTATTTAGTTAACGCTTAAGGTCTTATTTAACGTTAGTAGATATAGAAGAAGAGTAGGAGTTAAGGTAGTGCGGCAAATAAGGTTGTAAAGGCTTGCGTTCTTAATGCTATAATAGACTAGGGTCCCTAGCTAAGTATATAATTCTTAGGTACGTACTTGCCTAAGCTATAGCATACAACAGCTACCCTCTATAGAGAAAGATAATTGTTTTAATTATCTTTTCCTTGCTGTCCTCCTAGCTCTCTTCCTTACTTCTGTCCTACTATAGTACTTTAATTATAAACTTTATAGTTGCTAAGATCTTGTTTACTTCTTTAAAGGTATTCTACCCTATCTTAGTCTTAAGGTAGCTAATCTATAGCTTATTAACCCTTTCGTGCTTATTAAGGACGTTAGCAGTAGTTAGCAGTAACTCCTTTTATTGTACCTATTAGTTGTCCTTAAGGCTAAATCCCTTCTAGCGTACTAGGTACTTTATATATAGCTACTGTCTTCTTTTGTTAATCTATAACTTTACGATCTTTTCTACTTCTTAGTTCTCTCTGTCCTCGTCTACCGTTACTAGGCCTAAGGGCTTAATCTTATAGTTAAAAGGGTTGTTATCTTAAGGGGCTAAGAAAAGGTAGGCTATAAATATAACGTTATAGATTTTTTAGGCAGTAAGGAGTTTTAGCTTATATATAAGGGGCCTAATAGGTTCTATAACTTTAAATAGCCTAGCTCTCTACTATAACTACTTATAGGAAGGCTTACTAAGCAGGTAGTAGCTGTTATAGAGTCTAAGGTATACCTTGTCCCCCTTTTTAAACGTCTATTGCTTATACTTATTATTGTACTATATCTTTAACTATATAGCTGCTAAGTCTATAAGTCTCTCTGCTTCCTTAGTATATAGTTAGTAGAAGGTATTAAAGGCGTTTTAGTTAAGTTTTAGCGTCTTTATAAAGAAGTTAGTAGCGCTAAAGGGGCAGAAGCTAAAAACTAGTTCGTTTAAGGACTGTTTAATTAAGGCGCTAAGGTTATTGTTAAAAGAAAACTATAGAGCTAGTATAATATTAATCTAAGAAACGTTAAACGTTATAGTATAGTACTAAATAGTAATCTTAATAGTTTAGTTCTTTTATTCTAAGATACTATTAGTCTATAGGTAATAAGAGGTACTAAAGGTAAGCTTTATCTTAAAAGAGTTAAATAAATAAAACTAAAAATTAGATATAAACTTAGTATTATAGTCTAAGATAATAACTTTTAGTATACCTTAGTTATAGAGGAATAGCATTTATAGTAGAATATTAGCTTAGTAGATTACTTTGTATTTTAATAAGCTAGGGATAAGGATAAACTTATAAAAGAATTTATAGGAGATAGTTATAAGTAAGTTAAGGTTGCTAAAGCAGTTATATAACTTCTAGAAGGAGTAGAGAGGTAAAACAGCAGGGAGCCTAATAATAAAGTTTATAGCAATTATATAGAAGGGCTAGCTCTTAGACAGTATAAGCTGTATTTCTTTTAGTAGCTTTGCTTAGTTAGTTTAGTTTTAGAGGTATAGCTAGTAATGCTTAACGTATTTATAGATTGCTTTAGCCTTATTATAGAAAGAGAATTCTTTAAAGGTGTATAGCATCTTAAAGATCTTAGCGTAAAAGTTAGCGTTGTACACAGCGTAGAGAAGGCATAGGATATAACTCTATAGTACGTAGAGCTAAGAGCAGCTGTTGCGTTAGCAGTAGATTAGCAGGCTATCTTTAATCTTAAAAAAGAGGCGGATATAAAGGCAGTTATTATCGTTAATAGCCTTACTAGCGGTAATAGTATTAATAATATAAGTCTACTTCTTGTTGCTTAGGTAGCCTTGCTAAATCTTTTGCTGTAAGCTATTGTTTATTTAAAGCTTAAAAGAAGTAAGCTAAACGTTATCGTTTACCTAGATATTGTCTAGCTCGTTAGTGTTATCTAGGTTCTAGTTATTTACTATAGAAAGGTAGGATAAGGCATCTAAGACGATGTTAAACTTGCCTAAGATATAGTATACCTTAAGCTAGAATTAACTTAAGAATATAAAAGCGTTTATTAGTTATAGGTTTACTTTAACTATATTAAACGTCTTAAAGCTATTGTAGGTAACAACGCCTTAGGTTACTGTATAGTTAGTTAGCGCATAGACTAGAGCTTAGTTAGATTAGATAAGTACTTGTAGCCTTTAGCAGGCCTAGACGAGGCAGGCTACCTCTAGTTCTATAGGTCTAAAGCAGGTCTTAGATAAGGTAAGGTAGCAGCTAAAGAATATAACTAGTTAGATCTTATTAATAGGTATAGATACTTTA
Organism: Escovopsis sp. TC; assembly: GCA_003055185.1. Taxonomy (NCBI): domain Eukaryota; kingdom Fungi; phylum Ascomycota; class Sordariomycetes; order Hypocreales; family Hypocreaceae; genus Escovopsis; species Escovopsis sp. TC. Next base: position 1,957,549 of record NIGD01000004.1, on the reverse strand, counting down.
TTCTATAAGTCCTTTTGCTTAAGGTAAAACATAAACGTACTTATTCCCTTCTTGCTAACGTTTATCTTAATGTAGAGCGCTTTATTAAGATTATAGTAGTAAAGGTATATATAGTAGGTAAGATAGTTTTATAGTAACTAAAAGGAGGCAATTTTGTTAACGGTAAGGTTAAAGGTAGTCTTTTTAACGTAAAGTTAGTAGCCCTTCTTATTATTATTAAGCTTTACGCTGTCTTTGTAAAAGCTAGTAAGCAAAGCAGCTTTATGTTTTTTAAGGGCCTTTGCTTTTATAGTAAAGTTATAGATAAAGCGTTAAAGGAAAGTTACTATACTAAGGTATATCTTTAGGTCCCTTAGGTTTATTAGTATCTTAATCCTTTTTAGGGTAGTAACGTAGTTATTAGTAGTAGACAGGCTAAAGGCGTTAACCTAGAAGCTAAGTAAGCGTATAGATTAGTATCTATAAAAGGACTTGTTTAGATTTATTGTAAGTTAAAGGCTTTAGAAGTAAGAAAGTACTTTATAGAGGTACTAGTAGTACTCCTTAAAGGTTAGGCTAAAGATAACAACGTTATCGATGTACGCTTAAACAAAGGAGCAGATATTATAAAGGCGTTAATCTATAAAACGCTAGGCGTAGGTAAGACTGTTCTTAAAGCTTATAATTATAACGTAAAGTTTTTTAAGGCTACGAAGGCTAATTACAATGTTATAGTCTTAGTGCTTTTCTTTAATAAGGAGCTAGTAGAAAAATTAGCTAGCGTTAAAGACAGTAATATAGTAGTTCCTATAGATTTACGTAATAATCTCTTCCTAAGACAGCAAAGGGTATACGTTAAGAACTATAATCTTATTAAGCTTACGTATATCTACTACTATCTAACCCTTCTCTAAGGTACGCTAGACGATAAACATAGGACTTGCAAAAGGATAAGGGCCCTTTATCTAAGAGACGTAGCCTTAGGTATACATTTTATCTATCTTAGAGTTAACGAAGTTAAGATCCTTAACGCCTATTAAGTATAGCTTAAACGTTTAAATAAGTTCTTGCTAGTTATTAATAAAGTTAATACGTATATACTTATCGTTTAGCAGTAAGAGGATTCCCTTTTTGCGCTATACGTTGTAGAAGTTAAGAATCTTTATAAAGCAGTTAGCTTAAGCTTTATTAAAGGCATAGACCTTAACGCTGTTTTTGTTTCTACGCTTTAGGACGTTGTTAAGCTTACCTATTATACCTTTCTTGCTGTTGTCTTTAAGAAGGAACTTTAGCTTATTGCAAAAGCTAAGGACGTTAAGCTTTAAGTTAAGGGCATTAAGAACAGTAAGCATAGCTAAATTAGTAGGGTCGAAGTAAGTAGCAGGGTTAGAGGCCTTAGCGAGTATTGCTATTAGTACTATAGCCTTATGCTTAGGCATAGTAGTATATTCTATAAAGTTATAGTCTTTAATTTAGCTAATAACGTTATAACGCTAAAGCTAAACAAAGCTATCTAAGCTATTAACTATTAGTGTATAGCTTATTATAGAGGAAAAAGCTAGGCTATTAGTAAGGTTGCTAATGTAGCTTATAACGCCTAAGACTTTAAACAAGAAGTAGTATATATATAAGGCTAAATAGTTATTAAATTTGTTTAGCTGCTAGTGTTTAAATAAGACAGTAATAGTAGTATGCAGTAGCATATAAGTACAATAGGATATAGTAACTATAGCTTAGACAAGGTTTAATTTAGCTACTATCTAGAATAGCACCTTAAGGTTATAGTATATATAGATTACTAAGCAGCTAGCTATTGTTATAATGTTAACGCTGTACTTGTTAAAGAAGTTAGTGCTAAGCAGTATATTAAGGCAAAGGTTATTTATAATTTACGCGTTAACGTAGAAGTATACGTATAGGTCTTTGTTATAGAGGGAGCCCTTAAGGTAGAAGTTAAAGGTAGCGCGCTTAGTAAGCCTAATTAAGCTAGCAACCTTATTTATTGTTGTTAAGGTATTAGTAGGGGCAAAGACAGCATTTAGTAAGTATATATAAAGCTATTTTTAGTTAGCAAAGATCTTTAAGCAGCTAGTATTAATTGCTACGTTTATATTGCTTTTATTAAGATTAAAATAGATTTTTACTTTAGCGTAGTAGTATTAGGTAGGGACGTAGGCGTTGTTTAGGTAGGTAGCTTTAATTACTTAATGCTGCTTAAAGGTAAGGTTAGCGTAGGAAATAAGGATAACGGCTAGGCCTATTAAGAAAGGGGGCAGCTAGCTAAAAGAAGATAAGTAGGATAAGATAGATAAGGGGGAGGGTAAGGATAAAGACAACTTAGCGGATAGCTTCTTACTCTTATAGCTTAAGGATAAGGGCTTTGCTTAGGGCCTCTTAAGGGTATAGAGGCTAGTAAGGGCCTTTAAGGGTATATATATGTTAAAGTAAACGTGCTAAATAAGCGTAGAGTAGGAAAGAAAATAGCTTTTATATTTAAAGCAGTTATAGCGCTAGTTAAGGCTACTAAGAAGCTTATAGCTGCTAGCTAATAGCTTAAAGGGAAAGGACTCTTTTATAGAAAGGATAGTAAGATAAGAGGAAGTTTAAGTCTTATTATTAGTATCTAAGATATACTTTATAGAAGCGTCTTTAGCCTTAAATTCTTTAACTATAATATAGCCTTATGCCTATAGCTTACGTTCTTTTTTAGTAGCGCTAAAGTTGCTTAAGTTAACGTAAAAGCTAAAGTCCTTGTTATAGGTATAAGTAAACTTATTAACGTAGTTGCTAAAGGCTTAACAGCGAAAGCTATAGGCATAGGGCTAGTTAATAGTAAGGTAGTAGAAGCAGCCTTTACGCTAGATATAGTTTAGCAGCTAGTAGCCTTAACTTAACCTACGCCCTTATTAGTTACTATAAGGGCAGAAACTACTAAAATTGTTAAAACGGTACTATAAGTTACTAAAAGGGCACTAGTTATTGTTACTGTTATTAAAGTAGTACTATAAGTTACTAAAAGAACGCTAATTATTGTTATAGTTATAGTTATACTAAAAGGCATCGCTAATATCTTCTTTTCTGTTAAGCGCTATAAAGGCTACGGTAGCGTTAGCGGCAAGCTGCTAAAGTAAGAAAGCGAAGCTATTTTAGGTAAGCACTGCGTTATAAGGGGATAGAATAGACGCTGCTTAATAAGCTTTTTACTTCTCTTTTAAGTAGTTAAGATATTAAGCTATAGTAATACTAGTTAAGGGCTTAAACATAATCTTACGAAACTTAAGGTTAAGGTAAAGATAGATTTGCTTAAGCTATTGCTTAACGGCGTAGAGTTTAGTAGCCTTACTAAGTTAAATAACCTAAGCAGCTTAGGCGTAGATGTCTAGCCTTATATAGTAGTTAGCGTTAGAGTAACGTATAGCGTTTAAGGCGTTAATAGCTTTAATAGGGTCTAGCTAGAATTTAGCGCAAAGGGACTTAACTTACTAGTTAACAGAGCTCTTTATAGCAGCGCGCTTAGTAGTAGAAAGGAGGTTAATCTATTATGCTTAAGCGTTGCTACGTAGGAAAGAACTAAGGTTAAAGCAGATAATTTCTTAACGCTTAAGGGTAGTAGCGTTGTTTTAGATGCTTTTAATAAATAAATTAACGTTGTACTATATAGTATTATAGCTAGTTATAAAGACGTCGCTACTAAGGGCTATGTCCTTAGGGTTAAAGAGGCTAATCTTAGAAATCTTCTAGCTATCGCTAAGGCTACTATAGCTACCTAAACTAGCATAGCTAGATAAAAAAAACTACTCTATTATACAATTAATCTGCTTATTAGTAATATTTAGCTAAGGCAGGCCCTTGCTAACCTTATTTCTAGACGCTATAGCTATAGGAAGGGCAAGGGCAACGTTAGTAGCTATAAGGGCGGACTAGATTAAGTCTAGGCTATAGATAAAGGTAGAAGAGTTTTTGTTAAATAAGCTAAGGGGGCTATAGGCAGAAATAGCAGCGCTAAGGCTTATGTTACGTAGGCTAGGGTCTAGCTAAGGCAACGTGCCTTATAGCTAATCGAGGGGCTACTAGCTAAAGCTAGGTAGGTCTTAGCAGGGTTTAAGCGCTAGAAAGGGTTTAGGGCTTAGCTATAGCTTAGGCTTAGGTTGCGATTATAGCTTGTTGTTGTTAAAGGTAATTTATAAGTAGAAGCTAAGGCTAAAAGCTAAGGGGCTAGAGGCTAAGGTATAGGCGCTGCTTTCCTTTTTTAGGCTAGTAGTTTCTATAACGCTAGCTAGTGTTTTAGTTAAAGTAGCGTTAAATTACTAAAATAAACGAAGACTAAGACTAGCCTTAGTTATTGTTTCCCTAAAGGGAAAAGGTTTAACTGCTAGTTCTATAGCAAGTCCTTTGTCTTTAACGATACGTTGCTATTGTTATATACTTATTAATAAGGAAGCTCTTTTCTTAGCTTAAATAAGTAAGAAGGTATTAAATTTATTGTGTTATTAAACTTAATATAAAGATTTCTTAATGCTAGCGATCTAGCTAGCGATTTCTAGCTTGTCTTAATAGATAAGTTCTCGCTAAAAGGGATATCCTTCTTAGTAGAAGTTTGTAATGTGTAAGGATAGCTTAAAGAGCGTATTAAAGATAGAGGAAGCAGCTAACTCTATATTAGAGGTAAACAGCTTTATGTTAGTTAGTCTCTTCGCAAAGAGACAACTTTATTAAGTATTAGTATTAGTATTATATAGGTTAGCTAGCGAACCTAGTGTTGCTATTAAATAGTACAGCAAATAAGGTTATAAAAGCTTACGTTCTTAATGCTATAATAGACTAGGGTCCCTAGCTAAGTATATGATTCTCGGGTACGTGCCTGCCCGAGCTGCGGCACACAACATAAGGGCTAAAGGGGTTTACTTAGCTACTAAAGGCGCTATAGCTATCTTAAGCAAAAATAAATATAATTATTATTATAGCGTAGGTTATAAAAGCCTTAGGCTATAGTCTTTAGCACTATATAGTTATTAAACCTATGTCTTTGTCCTACTTAGCTAATTGTATTAGTAAGTGTTCTACGTTAAAGGAAGCAGTAGTAGTAGGTAAGGGAAGGAAGGAAGGTTTTATTAGAAAAAGAACTAAACTTTTTTTATAAAAGAGTAAGCTTTTTAGTATTACTAATACAAAAAATAAAAAGTAAGTATAATAAACTAAAGCAATAGACGTAAGTAATAGATAAGGATTAAGGGAGGACTTAGGAAGATAAAAGAACAAGGAACAAGGATAAGGACGAGGGCATAGACGAGGGCAGCATTACTATAAGCTTCTGCTCTAGGCTATACAGCGACTAAGCACTAGGCACTCCTAGCTGTATAGCTTTATAGTTAGTCTTTATGTATTAGTTTAGTCTCTATTAGGTAAGGGGGATAAGAGAGAATAAGAAGGTATTACGCTAAAAAGACAATTATAATACTACTGTATAGTATTAAAAAGAATAAGTAGAACAGTAGAATTAAAAGAAATTAAAGTATAGATAGTAGATAGATAGATTAATCCTTTTTTTTTAAAAGGGAGAGGAGGTAGTACCTACCTTTAAGGAAGTAAAGCTAAAGGTTAAGGCTTATTGCTCTTATGCCTTTATTTATAAAAGAAGTAATTATATTTAAGGCGTATCTATAAAGGTTAAAGGCTGCTTTTTCCCTTAAAAGCAATACAAGGTAAAGAGATAATAGATTACGTAGGGCTTAGGTATAGATTGTAGTAGTATAAGTATAAGCAGTGTTAGATGCTAGAAGGACTTAGGTATAAGATCTATAGTTAAGACTAAGGCCTTGTTAGTAAGCTTAGATAGTAGGTAGTAGTAGATTAGGTAGCTTAAGAAAGGTATCTTTTTATTATATAAGAGAGATAGGAGGTAGTACCTATCTCTTGTCTTTAGATAGATTAAAGAAGTAATGTCTTTCCCTTTATATAAAGTATACATTAAAGTTAAGATAAAGCTAGCTCTTTTTATTAAGGACGCTTACTAAGACTATCTATACTCTTTCTTTTTAAATCTTTGCTAAGCTAATAATCTTTTGTCTTCTTATTATCTTATATATTAAACACTTTAAGATATAGTCCTTAATAGGTTCTTATGTCTTCTTTAAAGCAAACTCTATAACTATAAATATATATATCCTTTTATATCTTATATTAATAAAGATGCTTTATACCTTTGCGTATTATATAACTACTTATAATAATAGCTTTAACTTGCTAACGCTTATAAAGTTATTTACAAAGAAGCATAGTTGCTCCTTATTGCTATAAGCAGTAGCTAAAACTATTAATAAGCTTTCCTATAAGAGCAAAAGAATAGGTATATACTTAGTATTAAAGGCTAGCTTCTTATACTATTAAAAGGGAGCGTAGCTAAAGGTAGTATAAATATTAACATTATAGTCTAGGTAAGCTTCTTTAAGTTAGTATATAAAGTTATAGCTAAAGAGCAATTTAAAGACCTTATGTATAAACAGTAGAATATCCTTTCTCTTAGGTAGTAGTTAGCAACGAATAAGTTCCCTTAGCTTCTTATAGTTAGCGTCCTTAGAAAGTCCTTTAGTTTTTTCTTTGTCTTTATTATTAATGCTAAGGTTTAATAGCTTAAGGTTTAGCGCGTTAGTAAGCGTAAGACACTTAGCCTTAATCTTAAAGAAGATCTTCTATATCTTAAGGTATTATAAAAAGTAGCTATTAAAAAGAAGTATTAAAATAATCTTTTTGTTTTTAAGTATAATAAGTATTACTATAGCATTATAATAGTTAGTCTTAGTAATTAAAAGCTTATACTCCTTAATTAGTACCTTTTATATTAATATAGTAAAAGTAGTAGTACTAAGTAGTACTACTAAGGTAATCTAGGTAGAGTATATAAAGGATAAGGGCTTAAACTTATACTTATCTTCTCCTTATAAAGTAAATACTATATAAGTACCTTTATACTCTTTAGTAACCTTAACTAAATGCAGTTTAAGATAAACATTTAGTAGTCTTTTTTTATCTTTAAAGTACTTACTTTTTATATCCTTTGCTATTGCTTTAGTATTTGCTATAACGTTTATTATAGCTAAGAAAGGCGCTTAGCTGTTGTCTTTAAGGTAAGTAAAAGAGGCTTAAGACACTTAACTATAAGAACCTTCTAAAGCGTAAAACATTTAGCTAGTTGCTATAATAGATAAGACTTAACTAGTAAGTAGTTATATCTTAGACAGTCCTTCTAAGACGCTATTAAGCTTTTTTATATTTTTTAGTACTATAGGTATATTATCTTAAGTTAGCTATAAGTTATATATATTTTTTTGTTATAGAAAAAGAAAAGAAGGTATTAATTGCTTTTAGCTATAGAGTATTGCTTTTTTATTCTATTTATAATAACTTAGTAAAGGAACTAGAACGCTTATTAACCTTCTATAATTACTATCTTAAGATTATTACACTTATTTAAGTTATATAAGCTATAGATATAGCAAAGAAACTTTAACTAACGCTAGTATACTATAATAAGCGCCTCTTAAGCTTAGAACCGTTTTACTTACCTTATTAGTTCTATTACTCTATAAAACAGATATAGCAGTAATAGTAATCTAAGTAGCTACTATATATTAAGCTTAATATAAAACTCTTTAAGCTAGATAAAAAGAACAATTAAGAGGAGGATAGCGCCTTTTATATATTCTTTTATCTTTTATAATTTAAGGTAAGACTTTAAGGATTATAGTTTACGCTATATTAGTAGGAATTAGATTATATAAAATACTTTATTTACCTTAGTTACTCTTATAAGAGTAAGGATATTATTAAAGATATATAAGATTAATAACTTTAATAAACCTTAGTATTTTAAATAAGCAGCGTTAATTAGTTATAAGCAAATCTTATTAAGCGCTAAAAAGAGGTTATTTATATAAAGGTAAGGCGTAGGCAATTAGTATAAAAGCTTAAACCTTTAAATATAGTATAAAAATGTTCTTAAGTTCTTACCTAAAGAGTTTATTAGGTCTTAATTCTTTATAATACTAAGCGATTAAGCTTTCTTATACTGCTTAGCAATAGATCTTTTGCTTAGGATCTCCTTAGTGTTTATTAGCAGCTGCTTACTATACTAGCTATTCTTAATAACCTTATAATTAAGATTAGCTTAGTCCTTATTATTAATAAAACAGTATTAACATAGCTTTAGTATATTATAGCTAAGATACCTTAATAGCTTTTACTATAAAGGTAAGTTACTAATAATAGCAGCAATAAATAAGTAAACGAATACTTACTTACCTACTATCTTTATCTTTATACTAAAGTTAAGCTTAGTAATATAATTAATATATTAAAACAGCTTTAAAAGATTTAATATAAATAGTCTTAAAGTAAACAGTAGTAAGCTTACTTATTTATTTTACTGCTTTTATAATAAGTACTAAGGAATAAGGTAAATGCTTTTAATTAACTAATATATGTTTTTATATAGCTTAAAGGCGTTAGCAAAAAGAAACATTAGTAAATAAATAATCTTTAGATCTATAAAATGTTTCTTAAAGTATCCTTGCTTAAATATTATAATCTTTATCTCTTTACGTAAAGCTATAGTTAACTATATAGGTTAAAAGCTTTATCTTTTATATTCTTAGTAGTATTAAACTATATAAAAGGCGCTTAACGTCTTTGCTTTTTAAGTAAGATTATACTTATAGTCTATTAAGACGTCTTTAACTCTTTTATAAACCTACTTTAAGTTAATAAATACGTAACGGTTAAGCGTAACAATAAGCTCTTAGTACTTATTAAACGTCTTAGAAAACTATACTTTCTTTTAACGTTTCTTTAGCCTTAGTAAGAGACTTAAGACGTTATATACTTCTTATACCTTAAAGACAACTTAACTGTTTACTTTATTTTAAAAGTTTTATTTAACGTATAAGATCTACCTAATGTAAGGCGTCTTATTTTTATAGTTATAATTAGTCTTTAAACAGCTATAGTACTTAACGAAATCTAATAGCTAAAGTAGTTTTTTATCCTTTTAAATAATATAGCAGCTAAAGTAAGTCTAAATAGATTACCCTTAAAATAGTACTTACTAAGGTTTTAAGATATTACTATTAATAAGGTATATAAATCTTAAGTAAATTATTTTCTTATTTTTTAGCAAAGATAAGAACGCTTATAGCAAAGACTTAATATTAAATACTAATACGTCTTTAAGCAAGCTTACTTAAGATAGTAGAAGTGTTTTGTTTAAGCTTAATATCTTCTTTTAGAGCGTAAGTAAAGGTAAGCTTACCTTAAGATTCTTATATAGTATGTTTAGCGTAAGTAGCAGCTAGTTTAGTTTATTAGTGCTCTTTATTAAGTAAAGTAATTCTTATAATATAGCGTATCTTTTACGCGTAAAGCTAAATTTTTATGCTTATGTAGTAAGGGTAGCAATAAAGGTTAAAAACTAAGGAAAGGTAAGTATATATCTTACTTCTTTTATTAAGTTATTAAATTAAAAGGCGCTTTTATTAAGATAGTCTTTTATCTTTAGTACTAAAGCATTAGCTTTTCTAACTTTAGTATTAAGAATATTACTATTAGTAGCGCTTTTTAAACTAAGTTCCTTAAACTTAAGATCTTTTAGGTACTTATTTATAAGCAGTAGCTTTAATAGTAGGTTAATAGGTTAAGCGTCTATGCTAAGTACTACTTCGTTAAAAGGCTCTACGTTAAAAGTAAGCTAATTAGCTACTACGTTTTTATTTTAATTAAAAATAAATAACTTTTTTTTAAGGATTTATTAAATCTTATTAAAGACTTTTTCTTTTTTATTTAAGAGCGCCCTTTAAACTAGTAAGTCTAAGACTATCTTAGGAAAAGGAGGTTTCTTTTAGTCTTTAGAAGTATTAATAAGCTACTTTAAAACATATTTTAATAACCCTTTAAAGGCACTAAGCAAAGACTTGCTTAGCTTTCTTAAAGGCTTTAGAATAGTTCTTTACGCCTTAAGCTTAGCAAGCTTTCTTTAAGCAAGACCTTCCCCTTAAGCACTTTAACTTTTCTTTTAACTAAAAACGCTAGCTTTACTATTAAGATAAAAATTCTTTACTTTTCTTTGTTTATATAATTCTTTTATCCTTTAGTTATAGCTAATAGCTTTATATTTTTTATAGTTGTTATAGTAAGAGGTACTAAGGTTTTTAAAGGGCTTACTGCTATTGTTACTCTACGTTAAGCGTTTTAACTAAGCTTTTTTTTTTAGTATCTTAAGTAGTTGTTTCTTATTGCTTAGCGTATATTTAGATTCTTTTCCTTTGCTAAGGCGTAATAGTACTAATAAGAAAAGTAAATAAAAAAGAAAAATACTTTTATAATTATACGTTAATATCTTAAGTAGGTATAGATAGATTAGACGTAAGGTAAGACGCTAGTATACGTTAAAGTAAAAAACAAAAAGGAAATAGTACGTACTACTACCTTACAATAAACGTATTTAAATTTTAAAATCTAAAAATTAAAGGTTTAATTTTAAACAATACCTAAGGCAAGGTTTTTATAAGATTATCTATTCTTTATACTTCTACTCTCTTAGTACTAAATAAGCTTCTTTCCTTTTCCTTCTTTCTTTTTCCTATAACCCTCTAATACGTAAATAAAAAGCTTTATTATTTAAAATAGAATAATAGCTAAAAGAAAAATAGTATCGTTTAGTTTATCCCCTTTCTAAGACCTATACTTAAAAGCTTACGCTAATAGCAAAGTATATAAACGTCTATTATATACGTTAACCTGTTTACCTTCCCTATGCTAGCAACTATAAGCGCTATAAGGGACTTTTAGCATAAGGTAAGTCTATCTATAAGTAACGATACTAAAAGCGTTACCTTTTTATAGATTTAAGATAAAGAAACTAAGGTCTTTTTTATAGTAAACCCTATTACTATAAGTATTAACTAAACAGTAGTAACAATTACGCTAAAGGCCTTAACGCTTTAGAAAAGTACTTTGTTTAGCTTTAACGCGTAATATACTAAGAATAGTATCTTTAACTTATATAACTAAATAGTCCTACGTTCTACTTAATGCTATATTAACTTAGCCTACGTAAGATTTATAACTTATATAACTAGCTTAGTGTTTATAAGGCGCTAATAAGCAAATATAATAAATACTATTAACATTAAATCCTTTAATCTTAAAAGCAATTAATTAAAGATAAAGCTAAATAGCTACCTTATAAAAAGATATATAATCCTTTACTATACTCTAATAGCGCCTAAGAATCTTATTATACTTAAGCGTTAAGTAAATAGTACCTTGTTTAGCAACGTATTTAAAGGCTTAGGCTAGTCTTAAGAAGAGGTATAAGCTATAGGATAGTTTACTATAAACGCGCTACTCTATAAACTGCTACTAATACTAATTATAAAGGTATATAAAGTTAAAGCATCTTTTAGTAATGCTTTTATTTTCTATAAAAGTTTATATATATTTAAGGTTTTAAGCTATAAATACGCTACTTTATTCGTTAATGTCCTCTTATACCCCTTTACCTTAATTAAATAGCTTTAAGAGTTTAATAAATTATACCTAAACAAGATCTTTATAATTTATAGTCTCTTTTACGCTACCTATTTATAAGTAAATACTATATTTAGCTACTAGCTACTAGCGTTTAAAGAAGCTTACTTATTAGCTAAGAGGAGGGGCGATGTTAACTAAGTTTAGGCTAGACTTATACTAAGCATCTCTTTTATAAAGTATCTTATATACTACCTATACTAGCTACGCTAAATAAAAGAGATAAGATTAGTAAAGTTTTTTTATCCCTTTTACTTTATCTGCTAAGCTTATCTCTATAATAGTCTATAGCTATACTTCTAGGTCTACGTAGAACTTATCGATAAAGACCTCGTTTAGCGCCTAATGCTATAAGTTTAGTCTAAGGTTTATAGTTTAAAGGTTATAGCTAAATACGCTATCCTACTATATATAATACCTAGCTCCTTAATGCTACTTCTATAAAATACAACTTTATATACTATTCTAAACAAAGTAATAGCAGCGCTCTTTAGCCTCTTATTAATAAAGCTATATAGTATACTACTTTTAGCTAGTAAGATAAACATAGAATTCTTAAGTAATCTAATGCTAAAGGTTATAATTCTAAAGGAGCTAGCTAAGATCTCTTTATATTATAAAAACACTAAGTCTCTACCTCTTAACAACGTTACTTCTCCCTTAGCAATAGCGCTACTTAGTAAGCATTAGTACTAAAGCTTAATTATTAACATTTATTATTAGCTTTAAGAAAGTAACCTTTTATAGTAGCTTAGTAATATTCTTACTAAAATAAAATAAGTAAAGTAGTTTACCTTTAATAATAGTAATCCTTTTTTTAACCTTTTTTTTAATTACTTTTACTATACTTTTATTTAGTATATATAAGCCTTTATATACTATTAAGAGCATAAGATCTAGTAAGCAATCTAGAATAAGTAGATCTAAGTTTTATATAGCTATACCTTTAGCGTAAATAAGCAAGGCTTTATAACTATACTTAAAGCTCTTTTACTGCTAAAAGAAACCTTTTGCTAAGCTATTAAGCTATACGTTCTATGTAAAGGTATAAATAAAGGCAATATTAGCTCTACGTATAAGTAGAACTTAAAGGTCTTTAAGAATATATAGTCCTTTTTAAAAACTGCCTTTAGCTCTATCTTTGTTTTATACGCTTAATAGATTAACGTTACTATAGCCTTTTAGTAGTTCTTTAAAGAAGCTAATATAAATAAGGTTTTGTTTTGCTATAATAAGATAACTACGCTTAAAGGTTTAGTAAATAATACTATTTAATAAGAAAGAAATAATAAAAAAACTTAGTTAAGACTAAAGTATATATATAAGGATAAGGTCTTATTTTATAAATACCTTCTTCTAAAGAGTCTCTAAGCTATTTGCTATATAAGAAAAGCTTTAGATCTCTTATCTTTATCCTAGCTTAAAGACGTAGAGATTAACTTAAAGCTAAAAAGCAAGCTTTATATTTTATAAAACTTTACTGTTAGCCTAAAGCACCTAGAGGCTAAGCAAAGTAGTAGTAGTAAGTAACTAAAGATTAAAAGAGGCGTTGTTACTAAATTAAGGTTAAAGTATAACGCTATTAAGGGGATTTTAAGCATAGCTATAGTATTAATAAAGATTTATAAGATCTTATAGAAATTTAACGCTTAGTTATAATTACCCTTTCTCTACCCCTACTACCTTTTTATATCCCTTTCTTCTTTTTATAAGTTTACTTCTTCTTTTTCTTCCTTTTATCTATCTCTTACTAAGTGCTACCTTTCTTTTATAGTCCTAGCTATTTAACGTTTAATAGCCTTGCTAAAGTTCTTTAAATATCTACCTTTAAAGGTCTTTCTCTTCTTCTTATTTATAAGCTTTACGCTAGTTCTTTTTTTTTTATTATAAAGTCTTTTCCTTTAGATTCTTTTTCTTTTTATTTTTTTATCTCTTCCTTTTTAATTAACCCCCCTTTCCCTTACCTTTCCCTTTGCTTTCCCTTTCTCTTCTTCTTTAATCTTACTTTTACTTACCTTTGCTCTTATACGTAGCTAAAAATAAAAATACTTATATGCTTTACTACTACCTTATCTAAGTATATATTAGTCTAAGCATCGATCTAAGGTTAGATCTGTTTTTTATATAGTAGCCCCTTTTCTTCTACCTTAGTTATTGCATTATAACTTTATTATATATAATACCTTAAAGATAAGCAGATTCTCCTAATAGAATCTAGCTTTTATAAATAAGCATACCCTAATAGCTAGGTATAAAGCTCCTTTAAATACTAAATAAACAAAACCTCCTAAAATAAAAAGAGCAAACCTAACCCTTTCTCCTTAAGTTTAGCGTATATAGTTTATATTCCTTTTTTTTTTTTTTTTTTTTTTTTTTTTTTTTTTTTTTTTTTTTTTTTTTTTTTTTTTTTTTTTTTTAAAGCGTTAATTACTAATACTAGCTACTTTAGGTACTTATTAAAGGACCTTATACGTATTCCTTTATAACGTTAGTAGGTCTTAGATAGTTTAGTAGCTTAAGATAGTACTAACTATGTTTTAGTATATTAGAATAAACGCGTTTAGATACGTTAACCTAAGCACTATATAAGTAAAAGCATAAGCAACGAAAGAGGTATAGAAGTATAAAGGCTTCTTTTGTTTAAGTTAAAGCAAGTAATTAAGTTTAGTAACTTAAATAGCTCTTAGTATCTATTAGTAATTCTTAGCTTATAGCATAAGACATAAGAGAGCTAGTTCTTAGCTGCTTTAAACCTAGATTTTAATCTTTTACTACTTCTTATTACTTTTTATTTTTACTTAAGTACTAATCTTAATTTATTTTAATAGTATTAGTAATTGCTTAAGTCCTTAGATCTTAAGTCTCTTTTAACATAAACAATAACAATAACCTATAAGCTTAATAAAAAAGTCTTAATTGCTTAACCTAAGTTATCTTAGGTATAGCATTGCTATACCTCTACGTTAAGTACTAGAAGTTGTTTTTTACTAATAATATAATTAACTTAGCTGCTAGCTATATCTAAAATAAAGCTTAAGTAGTTAAGTGTTTAAGCTACTTATCTTGCCTTACCTATGTTAATATATAAGTTTTACTTTAATCTTATCTACTAGGTACTTAGGTTAAGAAATAATAGTTTATTAACAGATATCTTTAATTTTTAAAGATAGCTTGCTATACTAAAGGTAGTTAATAGATTTCTTGCTTAATGCGATTAGCAATAATAATTAAACTATAAGATTAAGTAAACCTTAAAGCTTATATATAAATATAAAGCAAAAGTATTAATTGCTTTATATCTCTATATTACCTTATATATGTTTATACTTATAGTATTTATTATAAGCTATTAATAACGTAAAAATACTTATAAGAACTATTTATACTTTCTTTAACAACTATCCTACTACTATATTAGCAGTGCCTACTTTTACTGCTTAGAACGCTGCTAAAGGCTAGAACGCTGCTAAAGGCTAGAACGCTGCTAAAGGCTAGAATATAAGCAATACTAATAATATTATCTCTAATATTAATACTATAAAGGCCTATTTTACGCTTTAGCTTTATATAGAGCAGTAGAAGGCAGGTTACTAAGCTAGAGGGGTTTAGTAGTAGAGTTTAAAGGCAAATTTAACTACTTTAAACCTTATATATACTACCTACCTATGCTATTTTATATTAAGACTAGCATTTTTCTATAAAAGAAAAAAAGGTAAGTCTACTTATTATTCTAAGCAGATTATTATATCTATGTTAAAGATACTACTTACTACTACTACTTTATATTAACTATCTTTTATTTTATAGTTTATATTTATATATAAACTATCTCTAAGGTATTCTCTTTTATTACTATATCTATTATTTATTAGTACCTACCTTTACTACCTACTTCTACTATATATATACCTTATATAAAAAATCTATTGCTTTTTACTTAGTTTTATAAAAGCTTAACTTTACTATAATATAAGGCAATAAACTTATTTCTTATATTCCTTTTCTTAAGTTTATAGAGTAAGGCTATAGGTCTATACTAAGTACTTTTTTAAACTTTAAAAATAAGGCCTTTTAAATCTTAACTTAAAGTTAAGAGTATAGCTAATTGCATCTAAGCAATTACTTAAGGTGTTAAAGACTAGGTAGTAAGGAGAGTAGTAAGGTATAAAGCGAGCTTAAGGGTCGTTTACTAGTAGGTTATAAGGGCTTTACTATAGTAGGTATAGCACGCCTTAAGGTAAGGGTATTATTAATAAAGCATTAATCTCTAAGCCCCTTTTATGCTCTTAGTAAACTTATCCTCCCTTATATATAGTTTACTATAACCTTAAAGAAAGGTTAAAGTAGGTTTAATAGCTAGGTTTTCTCTACGTAACTTTCCTTAGTTGTTTAGTTACTTAACAAGATGCCCCCCTTTTAATAACCTTATCCTTAAGGTTAGTGCTTAAATAGCTAAAGCTGCTTTATTTTATAACCTTATAGTAACCCTACTATAACCCTTTGTTATAGTTAAGGGTAAGCAAGCTGTAAGGCACTGTTTCTTTATTCCCCCTTTAACGTAGCTAGATGCCTTTACTTCTTATTTACTTTAGGCAGCGTAACGCGTTAAGGGCCTAGGCTACTTCCTTTGTCCTTTAGAGCCCTCTTATAAACGCCTACCTTTCTAAGCTACTTATTTCCTTTTCCTTTTCTTTCTTTTTTTCCTTTTTCCTTCTTCTTTTATTATTACTATTGCCTCGTTAAGCCTTTCCTAAGCCCTTATTAACCTCTTTATACGTTATCCTTTTCCTTACTGCTGCTTTACTATATATACTAACTTTTATAAAATTTATTTAACTTTATCCTTATTATTTTATAAATTACTGCAATGCCCTTAAAAAAAAAGGTTATAAAGGTAAGCTAAGTAGCTATAGTAGCTTATGCTACTGCTATTACTACTACCCTTATTAATAATAATACTCTTCTTTTAACCCTTAAAGGGCTTAGCAGTAAGCTACTATATAGTTCCCTTAAGTTTTTTAACGTTTTTAACGATTTTAACTACTTTAGTCTTAACGTTAATAGTAATAATAATATTAACCTTTTATTAACGTATAAGCTATATATACCTTCTTCCTTCTTCTTTAAGGGCTTAAAGCTAATTCGTATAGCTATTACGTCCTTTACCGCTGCTGCTTTTCCTATTATTATAACTAAGACCTTGCCTATAGCAATACTCTACTGCTCTATATTAATAACTAAAGTATAAGTGCTTACTTTTTTTTTATAAAGCTTTTACTAATAATTTAAATAAGCAAAAGCATTAAGTATATCTATTATATTAGCAGCAATAAGCTATATAACCTATACTATAGTACCTTTTGTAAAGATGCCCTTAAGCTTTATTGCTTTTATAAAAAGGCTAAGCTACGCTTAGTAAGTTATAGCTCTCTTGCTAAGCGTTCGCTAAGCTAATTTTCTATAGAACCTTATCTACGCTTACTAAGTCTACTACTATAAAAGCTTTTATTATATATTAAAGAGTAATAGCTTAGCTAAGTAGGTAGTTCGCTATAAAAACGCTATATAAAAGGCGCTCTTAAGCACATAAGTTAATATAGCTAATATTCTTACTATAGTAGCATTAATTAAGGTTAAAAAGCAGAACGTAAGTCTTTACTTGCTATAAGCTTTACTGCTCTTTTACTAATAGTTTATAAGCTATTAATAAGGCGTATAACGTAAAGCTAGCCCTTAGTAGTATAACTTTAAAGCAAGATAAGATCTATATACTAGCTTATACTAGTCTTATGTCTTTAGCTAGCGTTTTAAAATTCTTTAACAACTATAAAGATAACACTAATACTAACTAAGCTTTATAATAGGTTTACTAAGAGCTTGCTATCTTCTTAGCTTTAAAGCAAAGGTATAAATAAAAAAGAGAAAAGTAGTTAAAAAAAAAAAATTTATTTTATACATAGCTAATAGTATAAAAAGGGATAATGCTACGCTAGTTATTTAATAGTAGTTTGCTATTAAGTTAATAGGTAGCTGCTTTAGTAGTAAGAAATTAACTCTTTTTCTTTACTTCCTCTTTCTTCTTCTTTCCTTTAGTACCTTTACGTATTCCTCCTTTAGTAATACTACCTTATAGTTAGCTAGTAGGTTAGTTGCTATAAAGTTACCCTTAGTATACTATAAGTTATTATTATTAAGGTAATCCTTTTACTTAACTAAGTATTTATAGCAATAGCCTTTATATTTATAGTTAAGTATACGTTTAATCTTAAAGGTCTTATTAGTAAAGAAGAAGTAATCTATTAGCTTAGTTAGTTTACCTTTCTTACTATTAAATAGTTTTAAATTTATAGCGTTAAATACGTTATAGATTTTAATAAACAAAGGTAGTTAGAGTTAGAAAGCTAGGCTACTAGTCTTAACCTGTCTCTTAATCTAGTAAAGTCCTATATACCTTTATATAAGCTTTTAGCTAGGTCGCTAAAGGTTTAAGTGCTTTATAGAAAGTAAGACTTAGTCCTTTACTTTAAAGTCTACTTTTTCTTTTTTTTAGTTATACTATTTTTTATAGCTTTCTTTAGCTTTGTTTATTAAGGTTACTATAAGCTTATAGAAAGCTTATAAGTTATTAAGCTAGGTTTAAGCGTCCTTTAATAAGATTAACTACTTAGGTATATTCCCTAAGGCTTATAGGTATAGACCTAGAAGCAGGTACATAGGTGTCTTACTAGTAGCTAAGTAGATAGTATTATTATAAGCAAATTATATTAGTAAGAGGTTATTAGCTTAGTTAGCTTAGTCTTTAGCATAAAAGGTTTAAAGGTAGTATTTAATAAGTTAATTTTAGCGTTCTATCTAGCTATTAGTCTATAGGTAGAATATAGTACTAAGTTGCTGCTTAATTATAAAAAGGTAGCAAAAGCTTTGCTAAAACTAGCTTATAAAAACAAAGCCCTTATCTATAACGATTCTTATAGGTATACTAAAGAACTTAAAGATATAATTAAAGAAAAGGTTTACTAGCTTATTGCTAGTAATTTGCTTATAAGTTAGTATATAAAAGGTATAATATATATATTTATTAACTACTACTAAAATTAAGTTATAGGATTAGTACTATCCTTTTGCTTTAAGAAGGTTTATTATAAAGTTTATAAAGATTTCTTCCTATAGCCTAGCTAGCATAAGCAGCGAAGCGAGCTTGCTATAAGGTTAATAGTACCTTAGCTTTATAAGTTAGCACTTAATATATATAAAGATATACTTCTTAACGTCTTTTCTTAAGCTACGCTAGTAGTATGTTTTTGCTATCTTAGCAAGTATATAGCTAACCCTTTAATGCTTACTTATTAGGTTATTATAAAATAACATTAGTATTTTTAGTTTTACCTTAAGGGGTATATAAATCCTTTCCTTAAACTAAATAAGCTAGTTAATACCTTTAAACTAACTTTAACTTCCTTTTAAACTGTTTTAAGCTTTTTTTATAACTTTATCTAAAGCAAAAAAGGTATCCTTCCTTTACGCTTAATAAAGTGCTTCCTTAAAGGAAACTAAGTCTACCTTTAACGTTATAGTAAGCTCTTAATAAAGTTAAGGTAACCTTAAGTTTAACTCTTTACTATTCTTAGTCCCTTCCCTTTAAAGCCTTTGCTTAAGATAAGCTACTTATACTATAAGTATACTTTATTTAGTAAGTAGGGCGTTTAATAGTTATAAACTATATAAGCTTATAGTAACCTTTTTGCTTTATAGTAGTAGCAAAGACCTTACTTTATATATAGTATTACCTTTTAGCTTAGTTTTTTTGTTTATAGTATATCTTGCTTTGCTTATAAATCGCTAAAAGAACGTAAAAAGTATGCTTCTACGTTCTATTTATATTACCTTTTTATCTTTATAGTTTACTCTTTTTAATAAGCTGTTTACTAAATTAACTTTCTTTAGTTAGTATTTAATCTAGAAGTTAAAGGGGGATAGCTTCTCTATAGCTATAACCTACTTAGTAGCTAGTTTTAACTTCTTTATAAAGTAACTATAGTTAAGGTAGTTAGTAATAACTTAGATCTTTTTATTAGCGTATATAAAGTAGTATTGCTATATAGTAAACGCCTTAACTATAGCTAATATCTTTACGTTTAGTATTAAGTATTAGATTTCTAGCCCTATTAGCTTCCTTAAAAGGTAAGCTATAGGGTACTAGTAACCTCTTTGCGTTTCTTAGGATAGGATTACGCTAATTACAAATTATAATACATTAGTCTAAACTTAAGTTAGTTATATTAAGTTAAAGTAGGTTAAGATAAGTTCTTTTAAAAAGGCTTGCTTTAACTTATTAAACGCTATAAGTTCGCTAAAGCTTAGCTTAAAGTTTCTTTTTTATTTTCCTTAAAAAATATTTATTAAAAGGACTATAATCTTACTATAGTTCTTAATAAATCGTTAGTAGAACCTTATAAAGCTAAGGAATAATATTACGTTATATACGCTTTAAGGTTATAGCTAGTCTATAATAGCTTTAACCTAATCCTTTTTTATATAGATCCCTTTTAAAGAGACAATAAATCCTAGGTATAAGACTATATTAACCTTAAACTTATACTTTAAGAGGTTAGCGAAGAGCCTTCTTTTTTATAGCTTTTTAAGGACTTAGCAGACGTACTATATATATATAGCAAGGTCTTAGCTATAGATAAAGATATTATTAAGGTAGACGATATAGACGTAGTTAATTAACCCTTATAGGACATCGTTAATGTATTCTTAGAAGGTTGCTAAGGCGTTTATAAGTCTAAAGGGCATTATATAGTATTTAAAGTAGCTATATCTATATTAAAAGGCTATCTTTTACTCGTTACCTTTACAAATATATATCTAGTAGTATATATCCTTTAGATCTAGCTTTATAAATACTATTACCTTTTATAGTTAATTAAGGATTTCTAAGATTAAAGGGAGTAGTACTTTATTCTTATAAGTTATCTAGTTTAGCGTATAGTAGTTAACGTAGAGTTATAGCTTGCTTCCCTTCTTAAGGATAAATAGTACTAAGGCGCTATAAAAGCTTATTAACCTTTAGATCTATCCTTTTGCTATAGCATTGTTTAAGTAGTCCTATAAAACCTAAAGTTCTTTCTCTATAAGTAAGTAAATAAGTCCTTAAGGTATTAAAGGATTATTAATAAGGTTAATAGTATATATATATCTAGCTAAACGTTCTAGCTTAGCTGCCTCTTCCTTATTAAAGACCTTAGCGTAGTTGTAATACTTAAGGGGCAAGGTTACTATAACTTCCTTAAGAGCTTAATCTTAAGTCTTATAGTTATATAGCTAAAGAAAAGCAATAATCCTTAAGGACTTATAGAATTTTATAAAATAAGCTAGCTATAGAGATATAAGGACTAAAGAGAGACTTTCTTTTAATAAAAGGTAGTTCTATTTATTGTTTACTTAATAAATACAAAGATCTATTACCTTAAACTAAGGCATCCTTAAAATTACGTCTTCCTTAATCTCTGCTACTATATAAAGAAGTAAACACCTTTTTATAACTTCTTAGTTATTAGTTATTTTAAATAGCTTTATAGTTCTTTTAAAAACCTTAAAAGGAAAGTCCTTTGCTATAGTAAGGACCTTAGGTCTTAGAAGCAAAGGCGTATTCCTTATAACCTTCTTACTAACTAAGTTAACTTTGCTTCTTAAGTTAAAGAGTGCTTTTAAGGCAACCTATCTGCCGTTAAACTAGGTATACGCTAGCCTAAGCATAACAGCTTTAAGGCTAGCGTACCCTTATCCTTAGCTAGGCTCCTTTAATAGCTCTTTGTTAGTACTACTATAAATTTAAAAGGAGTCTATAAAGACTACCCCTTTAGGTTACTAATAAGGTAGCTAACTATAAAACTTTATAGTATATAAAGGAAATAAACACTTTTTATAGTTAAAGGTAAAGCATCTTAACTTATAGTAGCTTAGTCCTTAGCACTTAAAGTAAACGATTAGTTTATAAAAGGTATTATAAGGTTTTTATAAAAAGCTAGCGTTATTAATATAAAGTTCTTAATTAGTATTTATAAAAAGTACTACTTACTATTATTACTAACTGTATATTACTACTAGCTTTAAGTTAGTTTCTTTGTTAAAGAAAGTGTTAAAGACTAGGTAGTAAGGAGAGTAGTAGGGTACGAAGCGAGCTCGAGGGTCGTTTACCGGCGGGTTATAAGGGCTTTACTATAGTAGGTATAGTACGCCTTAAGGTAGGGGTATTGTTAACGAAGCATTAATCTCTAAGCCCCCTTTATACTTTTAGTAAACCTATCTTCCTTTATATATAGTTCGCTGTAACCTTAAAGAGGGGTTAAAGTAGGTTTAATAGCTAGGTTTTCTTTACGTAACTTCCCTTAGTTGTTTAGTTACTTAACAGGATACCCCCCTTTTAGCAACCTTATCCTTAAGGTTAGTGCTTAAACAGCTAGAGCTGCCTTATTTTATAACCTTATAGTAACCTTACTATAACCCTTTGTTATAGTTAAAGGTAGGCAAGCTATAAGGTACTATTTCTTTGTTCTTCTTTTAACGCAGCTAAATGCCTTTACTTCTTATTTACTTTAGGCAGCGTAACGCGTTAAGGGCCTAAGCTACTTCTTTTATCCTTTAGAGCCCCCTTATAAACGCCTACCTTTCTAAGCTACTTATTTCCTTTTCTTTTTCCTTTTTCTTTTCTTTTTTCTTTCCTTTTCTTTTATTATTACTATTGCTTCGTTAAGCCTCTCCTAAGCCTTTATTAACTTCTTTATATGTTATCCTTTCTTTTGCTACTGCTTTGCTATATATACTAACTTTTATAGGATTTATTTAACTTTATCCTTATTATTTTACTAATTGCTATAATACCTTTAAAAAAGAAAGTTATAAAGGTAAGCTAAGCAGCTATAGTAGCTTATGCTGCTGCTATTGCTACTGCCTTTGCTAACAATAATACTCCTTTTTTAACCCTTAAGAGGCTTAGCAGCAAGCTATTATATAGTCCTTTTAAGTTTCTTAACGTTTTTAACGATTTTAACTACTCTAGTCTTAACGTTAATAGTAACAATAATATTAACCTTTTGTTAGTATATAAGCTATATATACCTTCCTTCCTTTTCTTTAAGGGCTTAAAGCTAATTTATATAGCTATTATGTCTTTTACTACTACTACTTTTCTTATTATTATAACTAAAACCTTACCTATAGCAATGCTTTGCTGCCTTATATTAACGACTAAAGTATAAGTACTTACCCTTTCTTTATAAAGCTTTTACTAATAATTTAAATAAGTAGGAGTATTAAGTATGTTTATTGTATTAGTAGTAATAAGCTATGTAACCTATACTATAGCGCCCTTTATAAAGATGCTCTTAAGCTTTGTTGCTTCTACGAGGAAGCTAAGCTACGCCTAGTAGGTTGTAGCTCTCTTGCTAAGCGTTCGCTAAGCTAATTTTCTATAAAACCTTATCTATGCCTACTAAGTTTACTGCTATAAAGGCTTTTATTATATATTAAAGAGTAATAGCTTAGCTAAGTAAGTAGTTTACTATAAGGACGCTATATAAAAGGCGCTCTTAAGCGCGTAAGTTAATACAGCTAATATCTTTACTATAGTAGCGTTAATTAAGGTTAAGAAGTAGAACGTAAGTTCTTACTTACTATAAGCTTTACTACTCCTTTACTAATAGTTTATAAGCTATTAATAAGGCATATAACGTAAAGCTAGCTTTTAGTAGCATAACTCTAAAGTAAGATAAGATTTATATACTAGCTTATACTAGTCCTATATCTTTAGCTAGCGTTTTAAAATTCTTTAATAACTATAAAGATAATACTAACACTAACTAAGCTTTATAATAGGTTTGCTAAGAGCTTGCTATCTTCTTAGCTTTAGGGCAAGGGTATAGATAGAGAAGAGAAAAGTAGTTAAAAAAAAAATTCGTTTTATATATAGCTAATAGTATAGGGAAGGATAATACTATGCTAGTTGTTTAATAGTAGTTCGCTGTTAGGTTAATAGGTAGCTGCTTTAGCAGTAGGAAATTAACTTTTTTTTCTTTACTTCCTTTTCTTTTTTCTTTCCTTTAGTACCTTTACGCATTCTTCTTTTAGTAATACTACCTTATAGTTAGCTAGTAGGTTAGTTGCTATAAAGTTGCCTTTAGTATACTATAAGTTATTATCGTTAAGGTAATCCTTTTACTTAACTAAGTATTTATAGTAATAGCCTTTATGTCTATAGTTAAGTATACGTTTAATCTTAAAGGTTTTATTAGTAGAGAAGGGGTAATCTATTAGCTTAGTTAGTTTACCTTTCTTACTATTAAATAGTTTTAAATTTATAGCGTTAAATACGTTATAGATTTTAATAAACAAAGGTAGTTAAAGTTAGAAAGCTAAGCTACTAGTCCTAACCTATCTCTTAATCTAGTAAGGTCTTATATACCTTTGTATAAGCTTTTAGCTAAGTTGCTAAAGGTTTAAGTGCTTTATAGAAAGTAAGACCTAGTCCCTTACTTTAAAGTTTACTTTTCCTTTTTTCTAGTTATACTATTTCTTATAGCTTTCCTTAGCTTTATTTATTAAGGTTACTGTAAGCTTATAGAAAGCTTATAAGTTATTAAGCTAAGTTTAAGCGTCCTTTAATAAGATTAACTACTTAAGTATATTCTTTAGGGCTTATAGGTATAGACCTAAAAGTAGGTATATAAGTATCTTGCTAATAGCTAAGTAAACAGCATTGTTATAAGCGAATTATATTAGTAAAAGGTTATTAGCTTAGTTAGCTTAGTCTTTAGCATAGAAAGTTTAAAGGTAGTATTTAATAAGTTAATTTTAGCGTTCTATTTAGCTGTTAGTCTATAGGTAGAATATAGTGCTAAGTTGCTGCTTAATTGTAAAAAGGTAGTAAAAGCTTTGCTAAAACTAGCTCGTAAAAACAAAGCCTTTATTTATAACGATTCTTATAAGTATACTAAAGAACTTAAAAACGTAATTAAAGAAAAGGTTTACTAGCCTATTGCTAGTAATTTGCTTATAGGTTAGTATATAAAGGGCGTAACGCGTATATCTATTAACTACTACTAGAATTAAGTTATAAGATTAGTACTATCCTTTTGCTTTAAGGAGGTCTATTATAAAGTTTATAGAGATTTCTTTTTATAGCTTAGCTAGCGTAGGTAGTAAAGCAAGCTTGCTGTAAAGTTAATAGTACCTTAGCTTTATAAGTTAGTACTTAATATATATAGAAACGTACTTTTTAACGTCTTTTCTTAAGCTACGCTAATAGTATATCTTTACTATCTTAGTAAGTATATAGCTAACCCCTTAATGCTTACTTATTAGGTTATTATAAAATAACATTAGTATTTTTAGTCTTACCTTAAGGGGTATATAAATCTTTCCTTTAAACTAAATAAGCTAGTTAATACCTTTAAACTAACTTTAACTTTTTTTTAAACTAGCTTAAGCTTTCTTTATAACTTTATCTAAGGTAAAGAAAGCGTCTTTCTTTTACGCTTAATAAAGTGCTTCCTTAAAGGAGACTAGGTTTACCTTTAACGTTATAGTAAGCTCTTAATAAGGTTAAGGCAACCTTAAGTCTAACTTTTTACTATCCTTAGTCTTTTTTTTTTAGAGCCTTTGCCTAAGATAAGCTACCTATACTATAAGTACGCTTTATTTAGCAAGTAAGGCGTTTAATAGTTATAAACTATATAAGCTTATAGCAACCTTTCTACTCTATAGTAGTAGCAGAGACCTTACTTTATACGTAGTATTGCTCTTTAGCTTAGTTTTTTTGTCTATAGTATATCTTACTTTACTTATAAATTGCTAAAGGAACGTAAAGAGTATGCTTTTACGTTCTATTTATATTACCCCTTTGTCTTTATAGTTTACTTTTTTTAATAAGCTATTTACTAAATTAACTTTCTTTAGTTAGTATTTAATCTAGAAGTTAAAGGGGGATAGCTTTTCTATAGCTATAACCTACCTAGTAGCTAGTTTTAACTTTTCTACGAAGTAACTATAGTTAAGGTAGTTAGTAATAACTTAGATCTCTTTGTTAATATATATAAGGTAGTATTGCTATATAGTAAACGCTTTAACTATAGCTAATATCTTTACGTTTAGTATTAAGTATTAGATTTCTAGCCTTATTAGCTTCCTTAAGAGGTAAGCTATAAGGTGCTAGTAACCTCTTTACGTTTCTTAGGATAGGATTACGCTAATTATAAATTATAATACGTTAGTCTAAACTTAAGTTAGTTGTGTTAAGTTAAAGTAAGTTAAGATAAGTTCTTTTAAGAAGGCTTGCTTTAACTTATTAAACGCTATAAGTTCGCTAAAGCTTAGCTTAAAGTTCTTTTTTTATTTTTTTTAAAGAATATTTATTAAAAGGACTATAATCTTATTATAGTTTTTAATAAATTATTAATAGAACCTTATAAAGCTAAGGAATAATATTATATTATATATACTTTAAGGTTATAGCTAGTTTATAATAGCTTTAACTTAATCCTTTTTTATATAGATCCTTTCTAAAGAGACAATAAATCTTAGGTATAAGACTATATTAACCTTAAACTTATACTTTAAAAGGTTAGCGAAGAGCCTTTTTCTTTATAGCCTTTTAAGGACTTAGTAAACGTGCTATATATACGTAGCAAGGTCTTAGCTATAGATAAGGATATTGTTAAGGTAGACGATATAGACGTAGTTAATTAACCCTTATAAAACATTGTTAATGTATTTTTAAAAGGTTACTAAGGCGTTTATAAGTTTAAAGGGTATTATATAGTATTTAAAGTAGCTATATTTATATTAAAAAGCTATCTTTTACTTGTTACCTTTATAGATACGTATCTAGTAGTACGTATCCTTTAGATCTAGCTTTATAAATACTATTGCTTTTTATAGTTAATTAAAGATTTCTAAGATTAAGGGGAATAGTACCTTGTTCTTATAAGTTATTTAGTTTAGCGTATAGTAGTTAACGTAAAGTTATAGCTTACTTCCTTTCTTAGGGATAAATAGTATAAAAGCGCTATAAAAGCTTATTAACCTTTAGATCTATCCTTTTGCTATAGCATTGTTTAAGTAGTCTTATAAAACCTAAAGTTCTTTTTTTATAAGTAAGTAGATAGGTCCTTAAGGCATTAAAGGATTGTTAATAAGGTTAATAGCGTATATACATCTAGCTAGACGTTCTAGCTTAGCTGCTTCTTCTTCGTTAAAGACCTTAGCGTAGTTATAATACTTAAGGGGTAAGGTTGCTATAACTTCCTTAAAAGCTTAATCTTAAGTCTTATAGTTATATAGCTAAGGAAAAGCAATAATCCTTAAGAACTTATAGAATTTTATAAAACAAGCTAGCTATAGAGATATAAGGACTAAGGAGAAACTTTCCTTTAATAAGGGGTAGTTTTATTTATTGTTTACTTAACAAATATAAAGATCTATTGCCTTAAACTAAGGCATCCCTAAAATTACGTCTTCCTTAATCTTTACTACTACGTAAAAAAGTAAACACTTCTTTATAACTTTTTAGTTATTAGTTATTTTAAATAGCTTTATAGTTCTTCTAAAGACCTTAAGAAAGGAGTCCTTTACTATAGTAAGGACCTTAAGTCTTAGAAGCAAAGGCGTATTCTTTACGACCCTTTTGCTAACTAAGTTAACTTTGCTTCTTAAGTTAAAGAGTGCTTTTAAGGTAACCTATTTACTATTAAACTAAATACGCGCTAGCTTAAGTATAACAGCTTTAAGGCTAGCGTGCCCTTATCCTTAGCTAGGCTCCTTTAATAGCTCTTTGTTAGCACTGCTACGAATTTAAAAGGAGTCTATAAGGACTACCCCCTTAGGTTGCTAATAAGGTAGCTAACTATAAAACTTTATAGTATATAAAAAAAACGAATACTTCTTATAGTTAAGGGTAAAGCATCTTAACTTATAGTAGCTTAGTCCTTAGTACTTAAAGTAAACAATTAGTTTACGAGGAGTATTATAAGGTCTTTGTAAAGAGCTAGCGTTATTAGTATAAAGTTTTTAATTAGTATTTATAAAAGGTACTGCTTACTGTTATTGCTAACTGTATATTACTACTAGCTTTAGGTTAGTTTTTTTATTAAAGAGAGTTTTAGCGATAATCTTAGCTTTCTTTATTTTTACCTAGTTTACTAAAACCTTGCTATAGAGTATCTAGTTGTATAGCTTAAGGCAAAGGTAAAGGAAAAAGTTATAAACTTAGTAAAAGGGTAGTATAAGTTTTAAGAGCTTTGCTTTAATGTTTTTATAGAACTTTAAAAATAATATAAACTTTTAGTAAGCTTATTATAAGCAGTTAGTAAGCTTTGTGCTAGCATTAAGGTAGTACGTTAAACTATTATTAATACTATTTTTAAGCTATTGTTTAAACTTATTAAACGTAACCTTTATAATCTTACTATTATAACTAGTAGTAAGGTACGTCTCTTACTTCTAGTAAACCTTTAGCGAGAAGGCTATAACTATATAAAAAACCTTTATTGTTTCTTTTTTAAAGGTATTAGGTTAAATATAAAAGTAAGTTCTTAAGATTATAAAAAAAGACTAAAAATTAGCGTATATTTCTCTTTTATACTATAGGATTAAAGGAAGGTTTAGTCTTACTGCTAACTCTTTATAGGGTTGCTTATTGCTTATAAGGATAAGAGGGGAGGTAATGCTTAAGGAAGTATTTAAGATAAGCGCCTCCCTTCTTTTAAAAGCAGCTAAGTAGTCTCTTTTCTATTAAAGGCATAGCTCCTTTGCTATAACCTAAATATATATATCTAGCTCTTCCTTAGTAAGGCTGCTAAAGTTAGCAGTTACTTAGTCTTAGGTCTTAGGGATAACGTCTTAGGTTAAGGTATCCTTAGGTCTATTATAAGGGTTATTGCTTTATAAGTCCTATAAACCTTTAGTAGTTTAGCTTTAAACTATCTTTAAGTTATTATTATAAGAGATAGTAGTTGCTTAAGATAAACTTCTTATTGCTTACATTGCCTCCTACTAGTCTACCTTGCCTTAATAGAAAAGATAGAAAAAGATTAAACTATTAAAGACTAAGTAGTAAAGAAAGTAGTAAGGTATAAAGCAAGCTTAAGGGTTGTTTACTAGCAGGTTATAAGGGCTTTACTATAGTAGGTATAGCATGCCTTAAGGTAAGGGTATTATTAACGAAGCATTAATCTCTAAGCCCCTTTTATGCTTTTAGTAAACCTATCCTCTTTTATATATAGTTCGCTGTAACCTTAAAGAAGGGTTAAAGTAGGTTTAATAGCTAGGTTTTCCCTACGTAACTTCCCCCGGTCGTTTAGTTACCTAACAGAAAGTCTTAGCAATAATCTTAGCTTTTTTTATTTCTACTTAATTCGCTAAGACCTTACTATAAAGTATTTAGTTATATAGCTTAAGGCAAAGGTAAAAGAAGAAGTTATAGACTTAGTAAAGGGGTAGCATAGGTTCTAAGAGCTTTGCTTTAATGTTTTTATAGAACTTTAAGAATAATATAAACTTTTAGTAAGCTTACTATAAGCAGTTAGTAAGCTTTATACTAGTATTAAAGCAATACGTTAAACTATTATTAATATTGTTTTTAAGCTATTGTTTAAACTCGTTAAACGTAACCTTTATAATCTTACTATTATAACTAGTAGCAAGGTATATCTTTTACTTTTAGCGAACCTTTAGTAAAAAGGCTATAACTATATAAAAGACTTTTATTGTTTCTTTTTTAAAAGTATTAGGTTAAATATAAAAGTAAGTTCTTAGGATTATAAAGAAAAACTAAAAATTAGTATATATTTCTCTTTTATACTATAAGATTAAAAGAAGGTTTAGTCTTGCTGCTAACTTTCTATAGGATTGCTTATTGCTTATAAGGATAAGAGGGGGGGTAATGCTTAAGGAAGTATTTAAGATAAACGCCTTTTTTTTTTAAAGGCAGCTAAGTAGTTTCTTTTCTATTAAAAGCGTAGCTCCTTTGCTATAACCTAGATACGTATATCTAGCTCTTCCTTAGTAAAGCTACTAAAGTTAGCAGTTACCTAGTCCTAGGTTTTAAGGATAACGTCTTAGGTTAAGGTATCCTTAGGTCTATCGTAAAAGTTATTACTTTATAAGTTCTATAAACCTTTAGTAGTTTAGCTTTAAACTATCTTTAAGTTATTATTATAAGAGATAGTAGTTACTTAAAATAAACTTCTTATTACTTACATTGCTTTTTACTAGTTTACTTTACCTTAATAGAAAAGATAAAAAAAGATTAAACTATTAAAGACTAAGTAGTAAGGAAAGTAGTAAAGTATAAAGTAAGCTTAAGGGTCGTTTACTAGCAGGTTATAAAAGCTTTACTATAGCAGGTATAGCACGCCTTAAGGTAAGGGTATTATTAATAAAGCATTAATCTCTAAGCCTCTTTTATGCTCTTAGCAGACCTGTCCTCCTTTATATACAGTTCGCTATAACCTTAAAGAGGGGTTAAAGTAGGTTTAATAGCTAGGTTTTCCCTACGTGACTTCCCCTGGTCGTTTAGTTACCTAACATAAGGCTTGCTTACTAAGTTATGCTATTGCGTATAAAGCAAGGTCCTTATGCCTACGTTAAGTTATTAAATGCTAAAATAGCTTAAAGAACTTATAAGAAGGACTTCCTTTTACTTAAGAAAAAAAGAAGTACTTTTTCTTTATTATAGCTAAGTCTTTTTCTTTGTTTATGTTACTATAAGATTAACATTAGATAACAATAGTAAGCAATCTATATTGCTATAAAGCTAAACGATCTTACGCTATATATTATCTTACTAAAGAGTTAAAGACTTTTAGATTAATAATGCTATATAGCTTATATAGCAAGACCTACTAACGATAAAAAGAGATATATAATCGTTAAGGTAAAGCTATAAAGGTTAAGAATATAAAATAATTAGGTCTTTTATAAAAGATAGAAGATAGAAAAGGGAGTTCTTAACCTATTCTACTAGCTTTATATCTCTAAGAAAACTAGCAAGCTAAGAGCTATATACGTTAGCTTTTTTATATTTTATACTAGCCTTATTTTTGTCTACTTACTTAACGTCTACTATACTAATCTATAGAGCAGAGTTAAAGTTACTTAGTATAACTTTAAAGGCTACTTATTTAAAGTAAATAAAGGTAATAACCTTATAGACATTAGTAAGTACTTCTACTACTTACTAATCTACGCTATTCTTTATAATCTAAAAACAGTTAAGTCTTAACAGATACTTTACCTATAGGTAATTATACTATCTTATATTTTACTATACTTTACTTTAAAAACTTTATAGCCTTAAAGAAATTAGTGTTTAAAGATATAATTAAGTAGGTATTACGTAATACTAAGAGTAGCTTTTCTTACTATATACTTAAAGATTAAGCTAAAGCTATTGTAAAAGCCTTTTGTAATAGGTTTTGCTTAACTCTAATTATAGTTAAGTATAATAACAATGTATTTAATTAAGACGTAAAGCTCTTTTACTATACTAAGCTAAAGAAGCTTTAAAGGGGTAGATTTATATATAAAGTCTTATACATTAACTATTTCTTTTACTTCTTATAGCTACTAAATATACTATAAGACTTTATAACATTAAACAAAAGGGAGCTACTTACGATTTAAGGCCTTATTTACGCTATATACCTTTAGATTAATATTATAAGCAACCTATTATATAAACTTAAGTACTCTTTAATTATATATAAAGATTTATATATTAAATTTAACTAAGAAATATACTTAGTTTTATACGTTACGCTTATAGTATATCTACTTTACTTTTCTTACTAGCTAAGATTTATAAAAGATATAGGACTAGTAGAGTTCTTTTACCTATTCTATTACATAACCTAGGCCTATAGCTAAAACTCTTAAGAAAAGGATCTTATAATTACCTCCTTAATTAATAAGGTAAAGGTTAAGAACCTAATACTATGTATTCGTTTACTGTCTTAAGACTAAAGCAACGATACGTTTATAGATCTTATGCTTTATATAATTTTAAGATCGTTTATGCTTAAGCCTTTGTTTATCTACCTATATATATAACTAATAAACGTTTAGATTACGCTTACTAGCTTTAACTTAGTTAAGTTCTATAGTATCTTAATATAAGAACTATTCTATAGTTTCCCTTAATACCTACGAATTAGCCTTACTATAGATTAAGTATATATTATTATCTTATAAATACTACTTAAGAATTATATAAGGGTAATGCTTAAGATATTCCTTACTAAAAGAAAAGCTACTAACTTAATAAGCGATTATAGTATATTAATTATACCTTACTACTTCTTTAAAAACTATATTTAGTTTAGCAAAAGGTTTTAAAGCAATATAAATATACATATAAAACCTCTTAATCTTTATATAAAGCTACCTTACCCTAGGAATTACTTAGTAAGCGATCTTAAGTTTAATCTACTTAACTATCTCTTTATTAAAGTAAGCGTAGCGTATCTCTACTATTTATAGTATATCTTTAGCTAACTAATTAACTTTAGTAAGATTATTATATAAAAAGGAGTATACTATTTATTAATAATAAGGGCTTCTTTAAGACTAATAATAATACTCTTATCTCTTAAGAAGCTCTTGCTTAAGCACTTAAGCTATTCCTTAAGAGTACCTTAGCGTAGTTTATAGCATTAGCTTCCCCTAAGAACATAGAATACTTATAATTGCTATTAAACATAATAAGTAATAAACATTTTATTTACTATGCTTAAGGTAGCGTAGAGGCTAAGCTTAAGAGCATTATTTGTTTAATAGAACGTAAAGTAATCTTAACCTTTAAACGTTTTAATAACTTTAAGAAATTACTTTTTAAAGGTTTTTATATAAAAACTAAAGATATATTTAAGTTTAAAGAGCTTAAAAAGATCTATAAAAGTATAGATAGCTTTAAGCATAGCTTATTAATTATTAATAGTAGATTTAAAGCAATAGCTAGACTATATAGCAGAAAGCTAAACAAAGATAACCCTTTACGCTAGCTACTTCCTACGCAATATAAAGCAAGCTTACTGCTATACAAGATAAATAGCTACTTTTATCTAAGCTTAATTAGCTTGCTAAGCATAACCCTTAAGTTTTTATACAATAGCGTATTATTAGGTAAGTTGTTAGAGGATAAATGTATAATTTAACTAAGAAACCTTAACTTTAGATTCGCTAGCATTAAGGCTACGATTTATAAGTAGCTAATTAGTATAGATATTATTAAGTCTATCTAATATATAACTTATATAAAGAATTTATAGCTTTTTCTTTATATTATAGACTTTAACTAAATGTATAGGTTAGTTACAGTAAGGTAGTATAATTTCTTTCTTTTTTACCTAGTATTCTTATTTACTTTTTCTTTTATTTTTTTTATTTTACTTAAAAAGCTTTCTTTTCTTTTTACCTTTTAATTCTTTTCTTTATAAGTTTTAGACTTAGGCAAAGTTTACTTTTCCTTTCTTTTTCTTAAAAGTAGCCTTAAGTAAAAACTTATAATTATTAACAAAAGGTATAGTTCTTTTTTTTCTCTTTCTTATTTATAGGCCTTAAGTTAGATTTAATAAAGTTTTATTTCTTTTCTTATAGGCAAAAGATAGCTCCTTTTAAAACAGTTATATAAAGTATATACCTCTTTTTTTATTCTTTAGTTATAAAGAAGCAGTTGTAGAAAAGCAAGGCTTATTTTAGTACTTTCTTTTTTTTTTTTTTTTTTTTTTTTTTT
>NIGD01000004.1:1878926-1919669 GCA_003055185.1 Escovopsis sp. TC | reverse complement strand
CGAGGTACAATGTTTAAAACCCCCCCCCCCCCCCCCTACTTACGTCTTTATACATCGTCCTTAATAGTCTATAAAATATACTATAGATACTAACTACTTATATTCTTTTATAGCGCAATAGTATACGCTGTTCTTTTGCTTATGCTTACCGTTTTAGTATAATAGACCCTTTTACTAAAGGATTAACTGTTGCTTAGTTCCTTAAGGCCTTAATGTATAACTAAGAACGTAACAAAGAAAGCTTACTAAAGCCTTAGCTTTAATTTATAGCTACTAATCTTACTTATATAGCCTTGCTTTGCTACTTAGCATAAGAGTTTTAGCTGCTTAATAGAAGCTTTTTTAAGCTAGTCTTAGTTAACTATATATACTAGTCTTACCTCTAGCTAGTTATATAGAACCCTTTTTACGTAAGCAGCTATCCGTTTAAAAACTTAGACTAAGCAATAAAAGTAAGTTATATTATTCTATAGAATAGACCTTGCTTTACTTATAGACAGTGTATTATAGTATAACTTACTTAATGTATACCTTTAATACTCCTTTAAACTATAAAAATATCTCTTTATAAGGCATTTAATATATACTAATACCTACCTTTCCCTATAAAACAAAGAAAACAATAATAATAATGCTAATAAGGATAGATTAGAAGTAATAGACTTAAAAGCAAGTATAGTAAAACAGTAGTATAGCAATAGTTAAGGAAAGTAGTACTAATAATACTAGTAGTAGCAGAGATATAAATAAACAAAGTATAAGGCGTAGTATAGTCTAATTCTAAGGATATTAGCAATAACCTCTTCTGCCTATAACGCTGTTATACCTTAAGATAGCATAAGCTATATTATAAGCTAACATTAGCAATAACCTTTTCTACCTATAACGCTGTTATACCTTATAATAGTATAAGCTATGCTATAAGCTAACGTTGCAAAGACCTCTTCTGCCTACGTTACTGTTATAATTTATAATAGCATAAGCTTTATCGTAACTTAACATTAAAAATAACCTCTTACTTTTATAACGCTTTTACATTTTATAATAGTATAAAGCGTACTATAATATATATAGCTAAAAATCTCTTCTCTTTAAGGATCTTATAATTAACTTAATCTTATAATACACGTAAAGAGCTTATATTAAGATAAGCTTATAAGAAGATAAGTATCTTTTATCTTATAAGCTTATTAAACTATCCTATAAGGTTAGCAATTCTATAAAGCTATAATTTTATAAGGTTACTATAACTAGTAACTGCATAGTAGGTCTTATTATCCTATGCTTATTAGCCTACGAGTTATATAACATAATTAGGCTCTAATAAGCTTATAATAGGGCTAGGGACCTAATAGGATTATAAGATTAGATCATTAGCAAGGCATGCAGCGATAGGACGATTAAGTAATGCTAACAAATCTTACAGCTATCATTAGCATCATAAGGGCCTTATAAAAAATACCCCCCCCCCTCGTAGGTAAGCCCGGAGGACCAAGTCATGGATACCACCCAAACAACCTCCAAGCCCTATAAGGGGGCCCAAAACGGCAATGATATGCGCCGGGCCCCCTTTTTTTTCCTTCCACGACACCCGCCCCAAAAAACGCCCCAAGTCTCAACTACCCGATCGGGGGAGGAGATGTACAATGCCCCATCCGTATGCTCAAAAGACGAAGAAAAACACACACAAAAGACTCCGTAGAGCATCACAAGAGAACGTATGCCAGGCGTGAGCCGCACAGGAAAAAAAAACAAGAGAAAAAGAGGGAAAGGCTGACCAGCACCAGCATAGGAGAAATAAAAGACGTCGATCAAAGAATGTACTGAGAACGTAGTAGGTGAGAGGTAGAGAAGACGGGCAACTGCGCGTGTCGATCCTATGCGAGGCGGCAGTGAGGAAAAGGGGAAAGAGACTTTCGAGCAACTCAGAGCGCTGCTGCTGCTGCGGCCCTCAGAAGGTTTCAGGTTTGAGCCCCCAACAAATGTGAGATGGCGCTGCAGTCGGCCTCGGGACTGCGTTCCGGGTCAGACTGAGGAAACTCGCGTGGCTCCATGGTTGAAGAGACAGAGTCTCCAATAGGCCGCGGGCGCAGGGCAAAGATGGTCGGAAAATAGGTAAGCTCGCAGCTGACAGGCCGTGTGGCGGAGGACGCTGCTGAGCCCCTGACGCAGTGTTGTCGTACGGAGTACGGAGTACCGCAGGACTCGTGCCGTATCCGTCCCCGCGGGCCAGGACATGGTTTTGCTTTCTTCCGTCCCGTGAGGAGACGCACAGGTAGTTCCTGGACGTGCCCCTCCGCCCGACATCCGGAGGCGGACCATGGCAGGAAGGTTGCCGTGTCGCCAGACACTGCAATGGCGCCTTGAATTGCACTGCATCCCGAACACCAAGGGGCAAGGGAGTGACGAGGGGCGAGAGAGAGTCGGAGAGCGAGCAGGAGGAGGAGGAGGAGGAGGAGGAGGAGGAGGAGGTGCAAAGAGTATGCCATCGATCATGGCAGGTCTTCAACGATGCTGCATGCTCTCGTGCAGCAGGGGCTGATGCCGTAGAAGCCAGGCTCCTCGATCTGTGCGGGGTTTGACGCCCCGAAGGTCATGGTGAAGTGGCTCAGCATCTTCTGGTGCTGGAGATTCTGCTCGGTGAGAGGCCGCTGGCTGGGGTGCGTGTACTTGGTCTTGGAGGCCCTACCTCTCCTCCGGGTCATCGTGTCGGGCACCTCCTCGTGGAGCTTGGCGAGGGTGCTGCTGACGGTGCTCTCTTTTTTCGCCTTGCTGCTGCGGAAGGAGAAGGTCTTGGAGAGCTTGAAGGAGGTGAGCGACGAGCTGGAGGAGACGGTCTTGATGAGGGAGATGGGCGACAGGGCGCTCGAGTTGCGATGCGTCGACGAGGCGGCCGAGGAGTTAGAGTTGGAGTCGGAGTGGGAGAGGTGATCGGACGAGCCGGACACGCGCAGCACGCGGCGAAAGCGATTCCGGATAGACATGATGGCAAGAGGAGGAATGCGATGGGAGCAGCAATGGTCGTCTAATGTATCGAAGTGGAGGAATGGAAGAGTTGTCGTGAGAATCGTATAGTGGTTGTAGTACTCGTAACAGTATGGAGTAATACCAGTGTGTGGAGTAGATGAAAGAGGCTGCCGGCGCGTGAGGAGGAATGGGAGGGGAAGGTGAAGTGGCCACTTAGGAAAAGCGGATAATGCAATGCCTATATAAACGGCAAACTTGTCCAACAGACCGAGAGAAGAAGAAGAAGAGGAGGATGGGACGGTAATGGCGGGATGTTTGTGAGGAAAGAATGACGATGGGAAGTGGAAAACGGTTTGGTAATGAAGGAAATTCGAGATGGACGGAAGGCCGGCGCAGGGCGAGGCGAAGTGCCAAGGCCAAGGCGGGAATGCGGGCGGTACAGGTACATCCAGCCCATCTGCGCACTCGGTACGGAGTACATGTAGAGGGACACTGTGGCAGCACAGGGCGAGCAGGAGACGCACTTGCAGACGCCCCCGGCGGGAGGGCTCCTTGGCTGTGCGAGCGGGCCAATCAGCGAGCCGGCTGGGGGCGGGCATCTGCCAGTGCGGAAGGCACAGCGCGAGGAAGGAGCAGATCCGGGGTGCTTGCGCCGGTGGAGGGACTGTGGCTCCATACAGTGCGGCGAGGGGGCCACAGGGAAGGCGAGACCCGAACGAGCCAAGGGCCAACCCTTCAATCTTGTGTGCGGACTCCGGAGTAGTAAGTAGTGTCCGTACCGGTACAGTGGAAGGCGCGGGCACCGTATGGCGCCCGAGGTATCCGTACTCGTACTCCCACTACATGTACTTGAAGTCACGAGTTCGAATTCCCCCGAGCAGTGCTCCGTCGAGGCCCACTTGAACCTCCGGGGTTCCAGGGCTCCAGGGCTCCAGGGCTGTTCCACATCCACTGATCCATCCACTGATCCATCCACTGATTGATCCACCATCCACCATCCCTTGCGCCCCGGGACTCCAGCCCAGGCAAAAAGACCAGCACGTCCATCCTCCCGCCTGGTGAGGACGCAAGTCCGAGAAGTGCGAGTCGAGCTGAGACTATGAGAGATCAAGAGTACGAGTACTCCGTACGAGTAGGAGACCTGTAGGTAAGAGTCTGAGTCTCAAATGGCCCCTTGTCCATCTCCTCCACTCCCCGGGGCGCCATCCACCATGTTACGTAGCAGGTCCTGGACCGCCAGGGATCAGCATGCAGCTGCTCGGCCGCACTTGCGTCTCTTCCTGTGATTACGGCATGAGCACGTTCTCCAACCTCCAACCTCCAACTGGGTGCGTCGAGGGTGGTGGTGGTGGTCGTG
Organism: Escovopsis sp. TC; assembly: GCA_003055185.1. Taxonomy (NCBI): domain Eukaryota; kingdom Fungi; phylum Ascomycota; class Sordariomycetes; order Hypocreales; family Hypocreaceae; genus Escovopsis; species Escovopsis sp. TC. Next base: position 1,915,345 of record NIGD01000004.1, on the reverse strand, counting down.
ATGGTGGTGGGACGGCGCGGTGGAGCTCTTCTCGAAGGCAGCAGCTTGCAGCAACATCACGGCATGGGTTGAAACGAGATGGCCGGGCTCCAAAAAGGTGGGTACCTGATCACACCTTTGGGGGGGGGGGGGGGGGCAACTGCTGTCGCATTGTCCAGACGCGCGCTGATGCAGCGATGAGGGAATCAGAAAAGAAGGGTGACAGAAAGAGGGAGCAGAAGGAAATTCGAAGGGCCTCCTTCTGGTGGCCATGTGCCTCTCCTCTTCTCTCCTCTCCGTCCTCTCCCTCCGCTCCCCGCCCTCCACCCTCCTCCCTCCTCCCTCCTCCCTCCTCCCTCTCACCCCGTTTCGCCTCACTGCAACCCTTCGCTGATGACTTGTGAAACAGAAAGACAGAAAGACATCCCGCGAATCACCTGCATCGAGGGCCTTGCTCGAATCGTTGCCAGAGTGCGGGTACTCGTACTTGGTTCTGGTACTCGTACGAGTACAACGACGACTACTCGTACGCCGGAGCCACCGACCAGGCCCTCCTCCCCCCCACATCGACTGGGCCGGACGAGTCCGTTTGGCTCATTTGAGGACCCATGGATCCTGCCCATTCCCTTTGCCGAACTTCCCGCCGCCTCGCCCACGCGATGAGGTCAGTATGGAGAACAATACGCGGAGGGAGGGTCAGCTTCGGCCGAGCCCAGAGGACTTCTCGTTTTCATCATCAGCATGGATGGGAACCGTCCTCGTGCCTCGTACGAGTACTCGTCTATGTACTTGTACCGTTGCCGCCGCGAGGCCAGGCGTGACGCGACGGCCAATCATCACTACAGAAGAAAGGCAAGACGAGGCAAAAAAAAAGGGTGCGACGAACGAAGGAGATGATCGCTTGCGGAGGCTCGGGTTATTCTCCACCCCTCTCTCCTTTCAGCCTCAAACTCGGGGGGCCGCCGTCCTTCTGCGTTAGCCAGCACCCTACTGCGGTAGTATGGTCCGATGCATCGCGGAGGAGATGCGGTCCCCCAGAAGCATGGCGCTTTCCCTTTGCGGCCTGAGCTGCGATGCGTTCCTACATGGCCGTCGTCCTAATCCGTCCAACAGCCTCGTCTGCGTCTCGCGGCCAGGCCAGCTCATTTGAGATGGGCATGAGGCTGCAGGTAACAGGCCTGGTCGAGAATCAACAAAGACGGTCGTTCTCCCGAGAACCTGCTCGTCCATCTTCAGGCCACCTCTTCTCCCGCCTTCCCCCTCCCTCCCGCAAGTACCAGCACTACTAGGTATTTTGTGTAGGTACTCTACCTTGCAGTATGTACTCGTCCTCGTTCGAGTAGCAAAGCGGCAGCAGCAGCAACAGCAACAGCAAAGCACCAAAAGCGTCTCTCGTCCCCACACTCTGGCCCTCCACCAGCCGAGCCCCTCGCCACCAGGCATGTCCACGACCCAGACCCTCTAGGCATCGACATGCTGTCCTCTTCCTGTCCAGTCGCGAGGTCCCGGCCCCTGGGCGTGGTCCCCGGCTGGGGTAGTCGCCCGCCCTTCCAGCATCAATTGGACGGAATCGAAAATAGCCTTGCCTGCCTCTCTGCAAACGCGCTGCCAAGGCAGACTCCATTCCCCGCGGAGATTGACATTTATTGTATAGATACCCCGAGTATGCCGCCGTGGCCTGCCCGCCCATACTCGTACTGCCATCGTGAGCGCCACCCTCGTACGGCTTCGAGGCCCTGATGTACGACTACCAGTACCGTACCACCCTGACATGTGCTCAGACAGAGCGCGAGTACCACGGGAGCTCGCTCCTTGTCTCATTTGCAATGTTCACATGTGTGGGAAGGAAGGGGGGAATGGGGGTCAGATCGCAAATCATCCCGAAACTGGGAGAAATGAACAGCGCCCTCCGGTCTGCTGAGTCTCAGCGAGAGACAATGCCCGAACAGGTCGGGTTGCTTTTTCTTCCCTGTCTCGGTCGAGCATCCCGCCCAGGCGATGCCCGTCTTGACGGCAATCGTCAGTATCTACTCCGTATGTCTCACGCTTCCTCCTTCTGGGCCCTCCCCCTTTGGCCCCCCTCAACGCTCGAGATGCTCCACGGCGCAGCCAACGGGCTACAGGCACTCGTACGAGCACGAGTACGAGTAGCTCTTCGAGCACGAGCACGAGCACCAGAAAACAGCAATAGCTGCTCGGACGAAGAGGCCGTGATAGGACACCCTTTCGGAGGTTCCGCCCGTTGGTGCGGAGGCAGTCTGGCGGCCCCGGAGAAATCGTGCTCGGGCTGATGATTCCAACTGCGTCAACGCACAGTCAGCTGTTTTTGGGCATCTCTACTTTGATCTGTCAGTACTCCGTACGGAGAACCAATACCGGTGACATTATCCCCTTCTTCTCCAGTGCTCCCATTTTCCTGCCCTTCCTCTCTACCGGTATTCGTCACCACGTGGATGAAACGGATTTCTTCCGAAGTCGTCGTCCCCGTGCTAGCGAGTCATTCGCGCGGGATGCCCTTTCGCCACTCCCTTCCTACGCAGGAGCGTGAGGGTTGATGCCATTCCGAAAGGGGGCCTCCCGCGGGAGATGCATATGCAAGCGCCTCGCAATCGCTTTTTCAGGTTCACCTTGTGTCTATTCGCAGACTGGCCCGCAGCGGCTGGGGAGTGAGTGCCGCGATACTCCGTACGAGTACTCCGTATAAGTATCTTCCAGACCAGTACCGGTGGCACTCACACTTCCTCCTGCTCGATGCGGGAGATCTATCAGAATTCTGGCCCGTCGAGTACGCGTGCACTCCACGCCAGAATGCATCCATAGATCGCCTCCTATACCAGTACGCCCCATTCATGCCCATCATGTTCGCCGTTGCGCAGCGAGCATGCATCCGAATATAGCAGCACACCTCTTATCATCAGCTCGTAACGGCTAACCCGTGAGGACCAAAATGCCCGAGCTGAGCCCCCCATAGCTTCTCTACGAAGTACTATGGGCAGGACCTACTCGTTCTATGGAATGGATAGCTCGGCACGGCACGGCAGCACTCCAGACGAATCGAGAGGCAACCGCCCCCACGATGACGTACTCCGTACACGCGCGAGACATCCATCCGCCCATCTGGGCGAAGTCGCGGTCCCGTTCGACAATGGGCACAGCACCAGCACCAGCACCGCCAGGGGCACGGCACAGCACCACCACCACGGCTTCAGCGAGGCAGGACCAAAAAAAATCGATCCATATTTTTCGATGGTGGTGGTGGTGGTGGATGGTCATCGTCGTCGTCGATGCCGAGAGAAGCGGTCCCCACTCTGGGGGGTCACAGCTCGTGGCGAGGAAGAAGCCTCTCGTCACCGGCTTTTCTGTCTCTGTCTCACCCGGGCGAGGATCCCTCTTCTTGAAGTCGTGCAGTGGCTATTTGTGGCAGTTCAGAACGACTGTTCGTGGCGGTCGAGAAGGTTTCCGAAGATTCGATGGCGACGGGACTCAACGCCAAGCTCACCTCTGCATGATGCAGTGCTCTCTGCCCCTTCGAGATGCCGTCCTCGCCTGAACGAGACAGGCACCGGGATACCGTGGGATATTCGAGGTCCGTGAGGATATATCGGTACTCGTAAGAGTACCAGTACCAGTATGTATGAGTACCTGTACGAGTACTCCGTACTACTGCGATCCCCGTGCAACACGCATATTCTCTCGGTGCCAAGGGACACAGAGCACAGAGTACTGCATGCTCGTACGCCGTGGTACTCGTGCTCGTTGTATGCGTACGAGTACGGTCCATCTCGTGGGAATACCGAGGATAGCCACAGGGCCAGGCAGCGACATTTGTCCTTGTGCAGAGCAGCGTCCTCCCTGTCGGGTCTGCACTCGCATTCGGTTTGGGTGCAGACGGGCCACCACACACACCTCTCGACCCAGGGCGTGAGGTCCCTGAATGGATAGATCCCTATCCATCCAATCCTCGGCCCGTCAGAGGTGGAATCGGACGACGAAGCTGTGGGGATCGGCCCGTGTGAGCCCCGCCGGCGCTGGTGCTGATGTGCCCTGAAGGATTGTGGATGATGGGCGATGGATGATGGGTACGGAGTACGGAGTACGGAGTACATTGCGGAGGCTTCCGCGGTCCCCGCAGGAGGCACGAGGGCACATGCAGAGCCCATGTGCCTCTGGACGGAAACGGGAATCGTGGGAGCCCAGCACAAGGGAGACAAGGACGGGATGGGCATCGATGAAACGAGATTGTAAGGGAGGACGGGGCCACGGGGCATGATCTCGACCCCCTTTTCCCCGGACGTCGCTGGGCCCTCCTCGGCACACCCTCTTCCAGAGAGGACTCCTCGGTCCCCCGATCGCGAGTGCCGCCGGCCGCAGAGGAAGCGCAGGAAGTCGGAGGTTCCACGAGGCAGCTCGGAGGAAAGGGCTGTCGCTCCTCGGCATCCAACAGACGGGTCGGACGGAGTAATTGTTCCTCCGCGGTCCGTGCAGATGAGCCCTGAAACTGCGGCGGGCCTCCATGCTGGCTCCTGCAATCATCGACCCCGGCGCGGAATGTTCTTTTTACCCCGAAAATTACTTTTCTGCCCCTTTCTTACGGAGTACTGCCTGCAGGTACGGAGTACATCTCCATCCTCATGCACTGTACTCCGTACTCCGTACCAGTACTCCAGTTCCATAGCGATCTGTCTGAGCACAGGGCGTCAGAAAACTCGTGCGAGGACAAGTCTGGGTTTCGGCAAGCTGGCAGGACGACTCGTCTTCGTTGATGGAGGGGAAGGGGGGGAAACCGAGAGTGGAGGGACCTAACATTGGAGCCATGGTGGACGGGGGCACGGGCAAGCGGGGGGGCAAAGAGCCCGGAGGAGGACCTGGTAACAGCACTCCGTACTCGTGCTCGCTCTCGCCGGTCCTTGTGGACGTCGATCCCGAAGCTGCAGGATGCGTCTGGCAGAGACGGGATGGAAGCTTGAAGAACTTCTGCCATGAGCAGATTGCGATTGGAGGATTCAAGCACCAATGTGGCTCGGGCTGGTCAGGCAAGGGAGCAGGATGATCTGCTGCTTGGCATCGCCACTTCATATTTCCACTCCGAGGTCTCGGGTAGGACCCAGCCTTAGCACGGCAGAAGATGGATGGAAGCAAGGACTTGAGCAGCTGATGCAAAGATCAATGTCCCTCCAAATGGGATGGGCATCCGTCCGAGAGATGTACATACGGGGATGAATCCGGCATTGGGACATGAAATGCGACGCGAGGCCTGGATCCAGGGCTGCATTTTCCTGTTGGTTGCCCATGTGCCATGATGATCACCAGGACTCGCGAGCCCGCGGTGTCTACCTGCATGTGCTCTGTACCAGTACTCGTAGAGGGGGGACATGGGCGTCTACGGGGACACTCGTACTCGTACGACCGCCAATCTCGACCAGAGGAGCCTCCTAGAGCGTTGCGGCTGGATGGAAGGGAAGAGAAGAGCGAGGGAATGCCCTCGGAGTCAAGACGACCAAGACTCTCCCGTCGAGGTATGCCCGTGTATGTTTGAACCCGAGGGGGAGTGCGTGTTTTCCCCGCCCCCAATCCGGCCTAGGCTCCCGGCTCCCTTGACCTCGAAATCTCCACGGGCCCTGCAGAGGTCAAGATGTCGCCAGCCTCACCACGTTGCTCTGGATCCGCACGGTATGCACCCGGCACGACAGCTCGCTCTTCAGCGAACGCGCGCCGGTGACACTCCGCTGCTGCTGCTGCCGCCGCTGCTGCCATTGCCGCCGAGCATGGCCCTCCTGCACGTCCACGGTCGACGCAATGCCCTGCCCGCCCTCCGGACCGTCCACCGCCGCACAAGCCCCCGAACCTCAGGCTGAATCGCTGCCCTCTCGCCTGCCCCCCCCCCCCCCCTTCCCTCCCATTTCCCAAAGGGTGCTGCGGGATCGCAGGGCCCGCCCCCCCTTACGAGTATGGCACCGCCATCTGCATCTCGTACTCGTACCTCCCTCTCGCCCCACGAGGACAAGGACGACCACGACCACGACCACGACCACGACCACGACGATCGAGCCGACCCCCGGGCAGCGCTCCTGAACGATCCACAGCGGTCCGCAACGTCCAGCGAGGGCGAGAGAACCCAGTCACGGTCCGTGAGTAGCCCCTCGAGCGAGAGAGTCGCCGAGGGCGTCGACGCCGGGTCCATGGAGGAAACGCGCGAGCAATTGCCGCTGCTTGACCCCGCGAGCATCATCAACAGCGGCAGCAAAACCATCCATTCTAACATCACGGCCGCCCTCGGCCGCAACAGCATCAGTTCCCCGGCCGCCGCCATCACTAACACCAATACCAACACCAACATCAACAACAGCCGCACGACGACGCCGACGACGACCTTTGACGATCACCATGGACGACATCATGGACAACATCCTGCACGACAACCCGACGAGAACGGCGGCCCCGGCCCTCGCCAGAGACTCGGCTCCCTTCCGCGAGACGACAGCCAGGAGACCAAGAGCCTGGGGTTCCTCACCGTCCTGACCATCGGCATCGCCGGCCTCCAGATTGCCTGGTCCGTCGAGATGTCCAACGGCTCGCCCTACCTGCTCGGCCTCGGCCTCAGCAAGTCCCTCATGGCCCTCGTCTGGATCGCCGGCCCGCTCACCGGCACCCTCGTGCAGCCGTACATCGGCATGCTCAGCGACCGCTGCCGCCTCCCCTGGGGCAAGCGCAGGCCCTTCATCCTCGGCGGCACCGTCGCCACCGTCGCCAGCCTGCTCTTCCTCGCCTGGGCCGGCGAGATCGTCGGCGGGCTCCTCGGCCTTTTCGGCGCCGACCGCGACTCCGCCGGCGTCCGGACCGCCGTCATCGTCGTCGCCGTCGTCGGCATCTACGTCCTCGACTTCGCCATCAACACCGTCCAGGCCTCCCTGCGCGCCTTCATCGTCGACTGCGGGCCCGCCCACCAGCAAGAGGCGGCCAACTCCATGGCCAGCAGGATGACGGGCATCGGCAACATCCTCGGCTTCGTCGCGGGGTACGTCAACCTCACCGCGCCGCTCTGGTTCCTCGGCGACTCCCAGTTCAAGATCCTCTGCGTCCTCGCCAGCCTCGCCCTCGTCGCCGCCGTCGTCTTCAGCTGTGCCGCCATCAGCGAGAGGGATCCCCGCCTCGAAGCTCCTGCCATGCCAAACAACGGCAACAGCAACAACAGCAGCAGCAGCAGCAGCAGACGTGGCGTGGTGTCCTTCTTCGCCACCATCTTCAAGTCCATCAGGCGCCTGCCGCCCCAGATCAAGAGCGTCTGCCAGGTCCAGTTCTGCGGCTGGGTCGGCTTCTTCCCCCTCCTCTTCTACACGTCCTCCTACATCGGCGAGATCTACGTGCAGCCCTTCCTCGAGGCGAACCCGCACATGTCTCCGAGCGAGCTCGACCAGCTCTACGAGGAGGCTACGCGCATAGGGTCCTTCGCCCTCCTCGTCAACTCCGTCGTCAGCCTCCTCACCAACGTATTCCTCCCCTTCTTCGTCGCGCCCACCTACGACAGCCACCTCGCCGACGGCAGCGCCGCCCGCGCCGAGCCCTCCTTCCTCGACCGCCTGCGCATCCCGGGCTTCACCCTCAAGCGCGCCTGGTTCGGCTCCCTCATCCTCTTCGGCGGCGTCATGCTCAGCACCCTCTTCGTGCGATCCGTCAACGGCGCCATCACGCTCATCGGCCTCGCGGGCATCACATGGGCCATCACGCTGTGGGCGCCCTACGCCATTATCAGTGCCGAGGTCAGCCGCCGCGCCGCCATGGCTCGCGCGGGCCAAATCTCTTCCCATGCTGCCGTCGGAGCCCTTCACGGCAGCGCCCGGGCCGGTCCATCCTCCTCCTACTACTCCGGCGGGGGCCCAAACTCAGACGACAACGAGGAGGCAGAGGACGAGGAGGAGGACAAGGCAGACCAGGCCGGCGTCATCATGGGCATCCACAACATGTCCATCTCCGCGCCTCAGATCCTGGCCAACGTGGGCTCCAGTCTCATCTTCAAGCTGTGGCAGAAGCCGCGCGGCACCCCCGGCGACCGCAGCATCGCCATCGTCCTCGCCCTAGGCGGCCTCTTCGCCTTCGCCTCCGCCTTCTTCGTCCTACGCGTGCGGGATGACCTCTCCGGGCCGGACGGCATGGGCGGTGATGCCGCCGAGAACTGCGAGGCCGGCGCCGGCGGACGCTTCACGACGCGACAGGGCTATTCGCAGATTCCGACGAGCGAAGACCGGGGCAGGCATCGAAGAAGCGGCAGCTTCGGCGGTCTCGAGATCGTATCCGGCTCGGACGACTAAGATGTCTTCCTTGTCTACCAAAGCACCCAAGGTTCCCAAAGTACCCAAAGTACCCGTAAACCAAAGCAGACCGCGGGCATCACAAGGGATCAGGCATCGTTTTGCTCCGTATCATCATCATCACCATCATCCTACTCGAAGCATCTACGAATATACGAGTACAGTATGGAGTAGAGTGTGCATGTGTTCACCCAAACAGAGAGCAAAAAAGTCTCTTGCATCTTCATTCCCTTCTGATTCGAGATGTGACAACCGATAATTACGAGGCCCCTCATGGGTGCTCTGCCACAGGCAGTGGAGAGGAGGGTCCCGTACTCAAAGGACGGTCGTCTGGCAGAGGTTCATCTTGTCTCGTGCGCGTACGACTTCAGCAGTTGTGAGGTGGTAGGCATCCGGCTCAAGATCAGCAGGCGGGGGAGGAACATGCTGACCGAGCGATGGCATGAGACGGTGGTCATGGGAGGGTTTTGCGTAGTACATGTACGCTGTGTTCAAGAGGACTCGAGAGGATCGCACTGTCGTCATGGGCGTCTGCGCGAGTTCTCATTTGCGGGCAGGCAGTGGAATGTGTGTGATTCTTCAGCAAGGAAGACTGCTTTGCCAGATTCCTCCGAGCATTGGAGTATTGTTTCTCGGTGAGATTGACGAGCTGTGATGCGGTGCGGCGCGCAAGAAGACGGTTCAACATCCTTCGAGGTCTGGCGTTTGCGATGGCGTGAGGATTTTCACTCTGGAGGGAGCATGGCTGCCCTCGACATCATGCCGCTCTCGGAGGATTGTTGAACCAGCTCCTCGTCATCGTCGTCCTTGGTGAACTGTGAGAACTGCTTCTCATGCTCGTTGCTTTTGAGGGGATGTGATATTCAATGGGAGGACAAGACAGGTGAGAGGGGAGGAAGGGAGTTGGCAGAATTTGTTGCGTGGAAGAGGACTCGAGTGCGGGACGAGCCTTGCTGAGTCAGCGACTCCCGACGCTGTGCGGGGGTCTTGGGTGCGACGACAGTGAGGTGCAAGACTGGCGCTCATGCGTCTGAGGGCCAGACGAGGGATATGAGTAGGTAGACGATGGGATTCGAGCATTTTCCTCATCGACGAAGTCTTCATGTTGTCAATGTTGATCGCGAGTCCAGCTGCCCACTTTCACTGGCAGCTTGAGTGGCCCGTCTGTGTGAAGTCGGCTCCTGGCCAGATCACGCTTAGCATCACGTGCATGGCCCCTCTAGCTGCCTCCGTGCCTTGCCCTACTCGGGGCCCCACAGAGGGTCGAAAAAAATTCCACTTGTGCTTTAGCGAGCCCTACCAGTACGAAACCTCCGCCTTTCCTTCTTCCTCGTCCCGCAACATCGTCACCTTCACGAGCACACGGCAACAGTCGTCACGGTTGCCCAGCATGTCGCTCGCCGCGGGAGAGAGCACGAGTTTCAATCATGTAAGTCGCAGCCCTTTTCCTATCCCCGCCTTCCTTGGGGAACACTTGCCATGGCTCGCCGGCAGTCGCACGATCAAGCGGAGTGCATTTCGGCAATGGACCGCGACCAATTTCGATGAGGATCACGACGACGACGACGACGACAAATGCCATCAGCAAATTACGGAAACGACGTAGACGACGATCGGGAGACGACACGATTTTTCCCGAACGATGGCGATGGCATCATCACGCGGTTGAGTTCGCTGTGCGGCGGAAGAGAAAGTCTATGTCGGGCGGGAAGTGCATTTTGGCTAACGGCGAATTTTGTCTGCAGATCTTGCGTCTGCTCAACACCAATGTCGACGGCAAGCAGAAGGTCATGTACGCCTTGACCAAGATCAAGGGTGTCGGTCGCCGATACTCTAACTTGGTCTGCAAGAAGGCCGATGTTGACCTGAACAAGCGGTACGATGAAGCCCCCACCCCACCCTAGCGCGAGAAAGAGATGATCTGGAGGAGATGGAAGAGAGAGCGAGGGGGAGGAAAAAAGAAGATGAAGGGACGAGGAGAACGAAGAAGCGGAAGGAGGAACAGACGAAATCGAGCACGTGTGGGCGTTGGAAGCGGACGCGCCGCATCGTGGACAAGGCGCCACACGAGAGAGCCACATCGAAAGAGGGAGCGCAAGTGCTAAAGCAACGAAATCTGCAGCGCCGGTGAACTCACCTCGGAAGAGCTCGAGCGAATCGTCACCATCATCCAGAACCCCAGCCAGTACAAGATCCCCTCCTGGTTCCTCAACAGGCAGCGCGACATCGTCGACGGCAAGGACTCCCACAGCCTCGCCAACGGCGTCGACTCCAAGCTCCGCGATGACCTCGAGCGCCTCAAGAAGATCCGCGCCCACCGCGGTCTCCGTCATTACTGGGGCCTCCGCGTCCGCGGCCAGCACACCAAGACGACCGGCCGCCGTGGCCGAACCGTCGGTGTGTCCAAGAAGAAGGGTGGTTAAACGATACCTCGAGCTTTATCTTTTTTTTTCGCTGTTTTTTTTTACGGTCTGGGTCGGACAGGCGTGAAGGCTGGGTTCTTGTCCATGAATAAAAAAAAGAGCATCTTGACAGAAAGTAAAGAAGACATTACTCTTTCTCGCTTTCTGGCATAACGCGCAACTGCAGAGGCTGTACTGTGTGATCATCACGGCGGCCGAGAACCAAAAAAGAAACCAAATCTTCAAAACAGAGCAAGAACGAACAAGACTGTTCGACCCGTCGACTGGCGTCCCTTCAAGTCTTTTTGGTGGCGACCCATCCTCAGCTGCTACTGTGAGGACCGCTGCCACTTCGTGGTGTCGGCATCGTGTAGTACTGCGAGTTCCAAGTCGTCGAAGTGATGTCACATGTCTCTGATGGAAGGCCCCGAAAGTAATCTGTTTGAGCTTGAAGTGAAACTTACTGGTTCTTGAATTGTCGTGGAATCATCTATTATATATGTACATGTATCTAGTCATCTTCATGGGTGACCGCCATCTCCAACACCTCTACCCTGCCCTGGCCCTTTGTCTCCCCGCCAAGGAAGTCGGAGAGCGTCTTGAACGCCCCCGGCTCGACGAACCCGACCATCTCCCACTCGGAGCCCATGACGTCCTGGTGCGCGACCTGCTCGACGTAGCTCAGGATCCTGTCCTTGACCGTTCCCGGGGCGGCGGTGGCGGCGCCGGCGCCGTCCTCGTCCTCCTGCTTGGGTTGTTGCTTCGGGCCCTTGACGGCCTGCTTGAGGACGCTCGTGCCGCAGGTGACGCGGAGCTTCATGCGCGCCCTCGCGACGGGGATGGGCTGGTGGGCGATGAGGGCCCTCATGGCGTCGAGGGCCTGGCTCTTGGCGCTCTTGGTGGTGACGACGCCGGTCCAGATGTTCTTCTTCGTCTTGGATTTCGCCTCGCTGCCGCTGCCGTCGTCCTCGCTTCTGGGTTTCACGGCCGCTGCCGCCGCCGCCGCGGCAATGCTCGCGGAAGCTTTCGCCGCCGTCGGAGCTGTTGTGTTGGATGGTGTGGTGGGCGACGCGCTGCCCGAGGTTTTCTTGGACTTATTCCCCCCGCCCCCGCCCCCGCCCCCGCCGCCGTGCGCCTGCGAGCTGAGCATGTCGAGCGCCTTCTCGATCATCCCCGGAGTGTAGACGCGCTTGGTCCGCGGGTCGACGAGCTTGCCGGCGACGATGGAGATGACCTCGTTGTGGACGCGCTCGAGCTGCGCGGCGCGCTCCTTCTCGCCGACCTGCATCTCGCCCTTGTTGAGGATCTCGAGGATGATGTCGTTGGTGGGCTTGCCGCGGCCGAAGGCCTTGTCGAGGTCCTCCTTGGGGGCCGTCTGGCCCTTGGAGACGTTGAGGAAGACGTTGGGGATCTGCAGGACGTTGTCGAGGTCGGTCTCGATGCCGGAGCGGTACTCGAGGACTTTGTTCTTGTAGCAGGCGATCTCGAAGCGCTTCTTGCCCTTCTTGAGGCGGACGAGGGAGACGTTTGTGAGCTTGATCTGGTTGGACGGCTGGTTGATTTGGCGCGACATTGTGGCGGTTGCTGCTGCTGTAGCTGCTGCTGTAGCTGCTGCTGTGGTTGCCCCTGCTGCTGCTGCTGTTGTAGCTGTAGCTGCTGCTGTAGCTGCTGCTTCTCGCTGTAGTCGCTGCTGTTGCTGCTGCTGTGATTGCTGCTATGGCTGTTGTAGTGGTGACTGTTGTATTGATATGTGGAGCTGCTGCTGCTGTTGCTGCTGCTGATGGCGTTATAATGATGGTGATGACGACGATAGTGAAGGAAGGTGACGAAGCGAGCGATCACGAAAATGGGCCGAAAAGAGAGTATGAGGCTGGGAGGACCAGAAGAAGAGACCAGGGGGACAGCAAGGCTTTATATAGGTGTAGGACGGAAGACGCGGCGTTGCTTGCGAGGGACGAGAATGGCCGGATGGACCAGAGTTACATCATAGGTAGGATGATAGAACATGAAGTGACGAGAGTCGATGACTGCACTCCATTGTCACTGGCGTGGATTTTTTTCCTTGGAGGGGCGAGCATTGGAGCTTGAGCAGCGCTGCTCGGCGCGACAGGCACGGAGTAGCCGGGACCTGGATCGCTACAGCGCACAAGGGCAGGCGGGAAGTCGCGAGTACATCAGAGAACGCAACCCCGCCATTTCAAGTCGATCTGGAAGCACCTCGGTGGAATCCGCACAGGGTGGGTGCTAATGTAGAGGATGCGCACGCAGTACGGAGTACTCCGTATCCAATGGTGCAATCGGCACGGAGCACGGCAGCATCGCCAGATTCGCACCCGCCAACCCCCCACGTCGGAATGCTGGAATCCTGCGATGCTTCTCGACTCCATCTGACTCACTGCGTCGATCCGTCCGCCTCATTGCGCCGCTCCCCTCTCGATTGTCGACAGCGTGCCGCCTCTTGAGAAAGCATTTCCATTTGCCCCCTGACGTACGACGACCGACCTACCAGCGGGGCGGACGAGGAACCGACAGCGCACGAGCAGTACAGAGCACGAGCGACCCGGTCGATTACGCAGAACGTCATCATCATCATCAAGCATGGCCGATCCTGTGGCGCTCGCGGTCGAGGACCCTCTCGCCGACGCCGCGACGGATGCCCACGCGACGACCTCGTCCAAGCAGGACGTCAACCCTTGGTCCGTGTCGGGCGAGATCGGCGCGGACGGCAAGGTCAAGGCCATTGACTATCGGAAGCTGGTGGAGGAGTTTGGGACGGCGCTGATCGACGATGCGCTGCTGAAGCGCTGGGAGGACGTGACGGGCACGAAGCCCCACCGGTTCATGCGCCGTGGGATTGTGTTCAGCCATCGCGACCTCTCGACGATCCTGGACCGATTCGAGAAGGTGTGTTGCGCGTAAACCTGGGGTTGCCTTGAACAAGGGCTGCCTTCGTGGATACCATGCATATACTGCATTCTTCTGGAGGTTGTTCCACTGACGTTGTCCCGTTGTCATCTGTCAATTGGGGTCTTCTACTAGAATGAGCCGTTTTTCTTGTATACGGGAAGGGGCCCCAGCAGCGATAGCATGCACATCGGACACACGCAGGTGTTTGACTTCGTCAAGTATGCCCACGCCCCTGCCTACACGCATACGAACTCGCACAAAGAGATACGCATCCCAGGCGAACATTCGCACAGACATACGCAATGTGCAGACAACGAATTCAAGACGGGTGCTCGGACGGCTGACGGAGGGATAGGTGGCTCCAGGACGTCCTCGACGTGCCCCTGATCATCATGTTGACGGACGACGAGAAGTTCCTCTTCTCCGAGAAGCGGACGGTCGAGGAGGTCATGGGCTACACCCGGCAGAACGCCCGGGACATCATCTCCATCGGCTTCGACCCGAACAAGACCTTCATCTTCTCCGACTTCGAGTTCGTCGGCGGCGCCTTCTACCGCAACATTGTCCGCTTCTCGAAGCGCGTCACGTTCAACACCGCCAAGGCCATCTTCGGCTTCGACAGCAGCTCCAACATCGGCAAGATCCACTTCGCCAGCATCCAGGGCGCGACGTCGTTCGCGTCGTCGTTCCCCCACATCTTCGGCGAGGACGAAAAGAAGACGGCCGCGATCCCGTGCCTGATCCCCTGCGCCATCGACCAGGACCCGTATTTCCGCCTGACGCGGGACTGCGCCGTCGGGCTGCGCTACGCGAAGCCGTCGCTGGTCCACATGCGGTTCCTGGATGCCTTGCAGGGGCCCGGGTCCAAGATGTCGGCCAGCGATGACACGTCTGCCATCTTCATGAAGGATACGGCGAAGCAGATCAAGACCAAAGTTAACAAGTGCGTCGAAGTGTCCGGGTGATCAAAGGGTAGCGAGGAGGAGGACGAGGAGGGGAAAAAAATAGGAAGGAAAAAAAGGTCCAGCGCTGACAGGTCTTGGCAGGTACGCCTTCTCCGGTGGTCGGGAGACGGTCGAGGAGCATCGCGAGAAGGGAGGGAACCCGGACGTCGACGTCGCATACCAGTACCTGCAGTTCTTTATGGAGGACGACGAGGTGAGCCCCCCCCCACTCCTCTTTTCCTTTACCCATATTCCAATGCTCTGCTTGGCAGGTCGATCGCAGACGATTAACACGTGATGCCAGAAACTCGCACAAATCCGAGCCGACTACCTGAGCGGCCAGCTTCTGACAGGCGAGGTAAGTCTCATCCTTGTCGCCTTTTTTTCCCTCCCAAAAGACCTCTTCCACGTCCATCTACCGCCCCCCTGCGCCGCGCAATGACCCGCAGACCTCCGACACGCTGACACCTATTCTCCTACCTCGTGGTCAATAGCTCAAAAACATCTGCATCGAGCACTTGCAGACCTACGTGTCCGCCTTCCAGGAGCGGCGCGCTCACGCGACGGAAGAGGTGGTGACGCACTTCATGACGAAGCGCCCGCTGACCTGGAAGGGCAACGCCAAGGTGCCGCGGGCGGACCTGGTGGTGCCGGTGGTCAAGGCGGACGGGATCGAAGGTGCGGAAGGTGTGGAGGGCGGGGGCGAGAAGATGACCAAGAACCAGCAGAAGAAGCTGTTGAAGGAGCAGCAGATTGCGCAGAAGAAGGCGGAGAAGGAGGCGGCCAAGGCGAAGCTCAAGGAGTCGACGGCGTAGAAGACCAAAGGAGCAGCCAAATACGAAACTCGATGGATTACACGGTACCCAACGCGAGGACTCGGTGCCAGTGTCACGAGTTCCGGGCCTCGCGACTGCGTAGTAGGACCTGCATGAGCGTGCAATGATTCGGGAGCGTCATGCTAGGATTTGATGACGATGGCCTGCAGCCCAAGGAGTAGGACTCATTGATACATAGTACCTCTACTACTACTACAGGTAGTAGTTACTAGGTAGTACTGCGTGGAAACGGATCGTAGAGTGAGGCCTTTGGCAGGAAGACACGCATTGCCGTCCAGTCGCGAGCCCGAGGCTTCCCGCCCTGCCGCCTCACGTGGCCGACGTTTTGCCGGTGCATTTGGTTTTGGAGCTCGGGCAATGACTCTATGAATCGATGAATGGATTAGTACGGAGTACCCTGTACGGAGTCAATGGGTAGATCATGGATCAAAGGTGGTAGGTCGGCAAAAGCTGGGGATCCCTCAGAAGCTTGGTCCCTCCTGGGTCCTGGAAGAGGCGGGGAGGGGGGGACCTTGCGAGCTGCAGCCAGGCTTCACGTTGCGGGGGAGCGAGGCGGATGCCGAGTTCAAGTGATGGCAAGGAAGCAGGCATTGCAGGATAGGTACGGAGTACATGTATTCACGCAGTCCCCTGTACCAGTACTCGTAGTACTCGTAGATCCTCCGCATGGAAGCCAGAAGCTGAAGTACTAGTAAGGTGAGAAAACAGCACTCCGTAGAACCCTTGGAGTGAAAACCCTGGACCTGGAGGGAGCACGCAGTCCAGCGACCGTGACAAAAAACAGAGAGGCAGGACGGGGCTGTCATGAGACACCGACAAGACAGCAGGACGCGGGTCTCGAGGCGCGGTGCCTTGTGCCTGTGACTGTGCCTGTGCCTGTGCCTGTGCCTGTGCCTGATGGATGGCACCTCGCGGGCGGCTGGAGGACACCGCCTTCGGATGCGGTGCCGTCACCGTGGATGGATCCATGGATGGCTCCAGTGTTGCAACTTGCGACCGTCCGCGCGGTCAGTCTCGGCTCAGCAAACACGCAGCGGGATGATGTACTTTGTACCTCAGCAGGCCGGTCCGGGTTGGCACAGCCATCCCCCATGAGATCCAATCCACTCCCCATCCACTCCCCCTCCACTCCCCATCCAGCATGACGCCCCTGGGGCTTCGGGGTCCAGGCTGGATCCTGGATCTGCCGGCTCCGCACGCAGCCGATCGAGCTTGAGCTTGGTCCGGGCAATCTGGGGAGAGCCCTGGGAAGCAGATACTACGGAGTGCTGGTACAAGTATTAGTACTAGGAGGGAAGGCTCCAGATGGATGGATACGCGTCCAATGCACGGGCACGAAGAAGAATCCACTGGTGCTCGTGCTCGTGCTCGTACTGAGGGCAATAGCTTGATGTCTCCGTGCCCTACGGGGAGGTGACCCTGAAAGTACGGAGTATAATCGCCGAGCCGCGATGACTAGTAGTACTACTACTAACCTAGTACGGAGTACGCATACGGGTACTCATGCGAATGCAGGTGGATGCCATCGAGGGAGGTTGGGCGGCTGCATCAGCAAAGTGTGCTGGCGTGCCTCGCCGGGCGTGATGCGTGTGCCTGCCTGCCTGCCTGCCGACACACAGTGCGCATTGCCGTCTGATACGTACGACGAGCAGCCCTGCCAGTACGGAGTATAGGAAACTGGATCCATGTATGTGCCTAATCCGTAGGGAGTAACACTGGTCTCGGCCGACCATCGAGGTGCACCCGTCCGCCTCCACACTGTACGCGCACTGTGGCGCTGCCCGAGCCCCCCCATTGTCATCGCCCATCGCCCACCCTTCTCGGCCCCAGGCCCCCCTCCCGCCCTCCTCGCTCTACCGCTTGCAAACGCCTTGGACCCAAGTGCAGCTAGGGCTCTCCCGTAGCTCCCTTTATCTTCTGGCCTCCGCTCCTCCTGCATCCTCCCTCCTCCTCCTCCTCCCTCTTCCATCCTCCATCCCCCTTCATCCTCATCAATAGATCCTTATCCTCATCGCCATCACCCTCCTGCCATCCTCATCAGGCCTGGCAAACCTTTCCCTGTCGCTCACTTCCTCCCATCCATCTCTTTTCCCTCGTTTAGACATCCCCCCTCCACACACAGCCTCAGGCAGCACCAGCAGCGGTCACCATGCGGCTGTCCACTCCCGCCCTCGCCCTGGGCGTGGCCTCCTCCGCCATGGCCATGCAGCAGGAGCAGAAGCCCCTCGGCGGGCCCGCCGCCACCCTCGACAGCATCTTCAACGACTTCGACAAGTGGTCTGCCTCCATGAAGGAGCACTTTGGCGACATTACCGCCGAGGCCAAGGCCGTCTGGGAGGAGGTCAACCTCCTCGCCCCCGAGGCCCTCCGCGCCGTCAAGGACCGCGCCCACACCATCAAGCCCAAGAAGGCCCACCGGAAGCCCGACAGCGCCTACGACCACGTCGTCAAGGGCGCGGACGTCCAGAAGATCTGGGTCGAGAACGAGGACGGAGAGTCCCACCGCGCTGTTGGCGGGAAGCTCGAGAACTACTCGCTGCGCGCCAAGAAGGTCGACCCCAAGTCCCTCGGCGTCGACTCTGTCAAGCAGTACAGTGGCTACCTCGACGATGATGAGAAGGACAAGCACCTCTTCTACTGTGAGTCTCTCCGAACATCCTGTCATCTAAAAAAGAAGAAGAATTGAAAAGGACCATCACTCCTCTCTCGCCCTTTGTACACCCATCTTGCAGTCTCCCCTCAACAATTACAATACCTTTTGTTTCCCCCTGAGCTTCGTTTCAGCCCTCGTTGCTAACATGTCACCTGCGATTTTCCACAGGGTTCTTCGAGTCCCGAAACGACCCCAAGAAGGACCCCGTTGTCCTCTGGCTCAATGGCGGCCCCGGTTGCTCTTCCCTGACCGGCCTGTTCCTGGAGCTCGGCCCGGCCAGCATCAACGAGAAGGGCCATGTCGTCAACAACCCATACTCGTGGAACAGCAACGCCTCTGTCATCTTCCTCGACCAGCCCGTCAACGTCGGCTTCTCCTACGGCAGCGGCTCCGTCAGCGACACCGTCGCCGCGGGCAAGGACGTCTACGCCCTGCTCACCCTGTTCTTCCACGAGTTCCCCGAGTACGCCCACCAGGACTTCCACATCGCCGGCGAGTCCTACGGCGGGCACTACGTCCCCGTCTTCGCCTCGGAGATCCTCTCCCACGAGAACCGCAACATCAACCTCAAGAGCATCTTGGTCGGCAACGGCCTCACCGACGAGCTCACCCAGTACGCCTATTACCGCCCCATGGCCTGCGGCGAAGGCGGCTACCCGGCCGTCCTCGATGAGAGCCAGTGCGCCGCCATGGACAGCTCCCTCGCCCGCTGTCAGAGCCTGATCCGGAGCTGCTACAGCTCGGGGAGCTCCTGGTTGTGCGTCCCCGCCGCCATCTACTGTAACAACGCCATGATCGGGCCCTACCAGCAGACCGGCCAGAACCCCTACGACGTCCGCCACCCCTGCGAGCCCGGCGCCGACAACCTCTGCTACCGCGCCATCGGCTGGACCGCCGAATGGCTCAACCAGAAGAAGGTCAAGGAGGCGCTCGGCGTCGACGGCATCGACACCTTTGACAGCTGCAACATGGACATCAACCGCGACTTCCTCATGCACGGCGACTGGATGAAGCCCATCTACCGCCTCGTGCCCAAGCTGCTCGAGAAGATCCCCGTCCTCATCTACGCCGGCGACGCCGACTTCATCTGCAACTGGCTCGGCAACCGCGCCTGGGTCCACGAGCTCGAGTGGAGCGGCCACAAGGCGTTCAACGCCGCCGAGGTCAAGCCTCTCCACGTCCGCGAGGGCGAGGAGGAATACGGCACCGTCCAGACCGCCGATCAGCTCAGCTTCATGCGGATCAAGGGAGCCGGCCACATGGCCCCCATGGACGCGCCCGAGCCGTCCCTCAACTTCTTCAACCGCTGGCTCTCGGGTGAGTGGTTCGACAAGCGGAGGGAGACCTCCGAGTAGAGGGATCCCCTCTTCTGTGTTGACCTCGTTTCCGAATGACCACAGCCACTGTCCTGTTTTCTCCTCATTCTTCCTCCCTCCTTCTCCTTTTCCTCCTCCTCTATCCTCCCTCTCGGTATGGGTCCCGGGTCTGCTTTTCCCTTTTGCGTATGACGATTCATGATTGTGCTCTTCTCTCTTCTCCTTTTTTTTTTCTCAATATCAATAAAGATTGTTAGCCTTTTTTGGGTACCCGTTGCCAGTAAGCTTGTGTCTCACGTGCATCCTATGCCGTCG
Source organism: Escovopsis sp. TC (assembly GCA_003055185.1). Lineage (NCBI taxonomy): Eukaryota > Fungi > Ascomycota > Sordariomycetes > Hypocreales > Hypocreaceae > Escovopsis > Escovopsis sp. TC. The sequence goes on along the minus strand of NIGD01000004.1, from coordinate 1,895,687 downwards.
GTGAGCATCGTGTCGTGGATTGTACATTCTGTGCCGTAGAGGGCGCTTCTCGTGCCGTAGAGCGTGTCATGTGCCCTAGAGTGTGCTTTCCGTGCCGGATTTGAGGTTTGCATGGCGTGAGCGCGTTGTGATCACCCACGTCTTGTCGACGAGATGTCATCGCAGCCGCAGTGGACGTGCGAGGTCTCTTGCGCGTTCTTGCGTTCGTGTTCAGTCTCTTGCACGAAGACTCTTGCACGATGTCCCCTGGTCAAAGCTGGTCTCCCGCACGATGTCCCTTTGCTCGGATTCTCTCACACGAGGCCTTGAACGCGAAGTCTCTTACTCCGTACACACGAGGTCGTCATTGCGAAGTCTTGTACACGAAGACTCTTGCGCGGAGTCTGTTGCAGGTCCTATAGGAGACCCTGACGGGCGCGGAGGCGCCTGGTGCATTGTCCGAATGCCGCGATACTGGGTCATGAGTCGAGAAGGAACACGGGGGGGCTTGATGACGATGGGAGACCAGGACCTGGGGATCGCGACCTGGTCAGCTCTGATGTGTGGAACATGGGATATGTGATTGGAGATCTGGTCAGCTCTGGAGTGTTTCATGGGAAGATATGGGAGGAAGTGGTCAATTTGGCGTTCGATCGAAATGCTCCACAGATTCGTCCGATTCGATGTCTGGAGTTCTCCATCAGGAGTTCGGTGTAGGGTGTCAGGTGTGCGGACGGAGTATGGGATGCGGTGAGGAGGGATGATGGCGACGTTGATGCACCAAGGTCGGATCAGGGTCAGAGTCAGGGTCAGGGTCAGGGTCAGGGTCAGGGTCAGGGTCAGGTACTCCGTACAGGTCATGATGAGGGGAAGCGGAAGGGGGATTAGAGGTCAGGGTCAGGATCAGGGTCAGGGTCAGAAGGGACTCTGTCTTCTCCTCATGTGATGGGTGAATTTCGCTGCGATCCAGCCATTCCGAGGTCAAAAGAATGGCGGCTCGGCCTACCCTTATTCTCCTGTCGCCGATCGAGCGCTGAGATCCCCAACAAAAACGCGCGAGGAGCGAGCGCAAACGAAGGAGGGGGGAGAAGCAATCTTTGTGGAGGTTGCGTAGGCGGCAGTAGTACGGAGTAGTAGTACGGAGTACGGAGTACGGAGTACATAGATAGTCCGTACGGGTAAAGTTTGGGATATCGCAGGGCTGCTTGGGGCTCCTAGATCCTGCCTCGGCATCCCCTTCGTGATCCGCACTGGATGCAAGGTGGGCTAGGGGTGCATAGAATCGGTGGCTAGACTCTGGGTGTGCGTATGGATCTGGCTGTGCATCTGCTGCGAGATTCAGCTGGTCTTTGGCCCTGGCGATTCGTCCTTGTTCGTGTCTCCAACCGGTTCTCCTTGTACTGGTACGAGTACAAGTGAGGACGTCCCACGGCCGGCGTCTTCTCCATGACGATGGACGCTGAAGGATCAGATCAGAGATCGAGGGCGGCGGGCGGCATCCATGGCACCGAGTGAGTGGCCGATGATACCGAGGATTGATGGCGAGGACCCTGGTGCGCTGCGCGCAGCTCGCAGAGCGTGCGGCGCGACGCCATGCAGGCGGCACGGCGGCTGCACGACGGGTGCGACTGCGGGACTGCACGAAGACGGAGCGCAGACCTTGATGGAATGCGTCCTAGGTCTCCATTTCGAGGACTGGGTACTCCGTACTCCGTAGAGGTAGGTAGTACGGAGTACTCCGTAGTAATGTTGACACCAAGGTACGGAGTACTAAGATATCAACATGAATAGCCTGTGGACATGTGCCCAAGGCGGGCGGGCACGCTCCGTGCGAGCCGGTGCTGTGGCATGCAGACGAGGGCGTTCGGCAGACGGGAAGCCTTGGAGAGAGAGTTGGGGGTGGGGGGCGTTGGACCACCTGTGAAGTTGGGACTCAAGTCGACAATGAGGGTGATGTGAAGCTGAGCACATGCATCGTGATGCGTCCTCTCGATCGTGGCTGCCGTTTTGGATGTGGCTTCGTGTCTCGCTGGCCATCCGCTCCTTCCGTTGTGATCCAAGACATTGGATCGTCAGGAACCCGCGATCCTCCATGGAGAAGCCATACTCTGGACATGTACGGAGTACTACTTCGTACTCGTACTCCGTACATGTGGCCCGTGGTAGCACGGAGTGCCCTCTTAGTTTGTACTCGTACTTGTTCGACCACAACTTAAAAGATGAAGATGACCACAATGCAGGGCAGCTTGGATGTAGAGGTACTTAGTACTCCGTACTCCGTACACGTCCACCCATCCACGAGCATCATCAACTTATACGAGTTAGTATAGTAGTACGGAGTACATCTCAGTCCAGGTCGCGATCTCGACCTGGCTCATGTTATCTAGACCTTCTGGACCTCGTCCCTCTCTGCCCTACCCTTTGATTTGGTCATGAAAGAGGGCATATAGATTCACTGCCGTGTTGCTGTTGCTGTTTGGCCGGTGGAGGAGAGACGTTCAGGTGGCTCCCCGAACCCCCTTCCCCCGTACCCGTACCCCGTGCTTCATCATGCCCCGTATGTGCTCCGTACCTACTCCGTACTCCGCACTCCGCACCTTCCGCGACCTGATGGGCGGACGACATGTCGTTGAACCGAGGCTTCCGTTGCAGAGGAGCGATCAGGTTTGTACCTCCAGTGATTGCAGGCTACGGCCATCGAAACACCTTCAAGACAAGCTCCAGCTGCTTCGATTTGAGGAGCATGACCCAAGGTACGGAGTACAAGTACCTCGGAATCTGTGTGTCCCATTTCTTGACATCATTGCCTGAGGTCGTCGACGGCGATGACATGGATGCGCGGCACGCCATGGCAGGGCCCGCTGAACCCTGTCCGTTGTTGACCCGCATGCACCCCAACAAAATGTCGGCCCTCAGAGCGGATGCATCCAGCCCTGGCCAACCAGCGCCTGCTCCGGCCCTTCGGCTGCAAATGTTTTGCACTCCAACGGAGTACGGACCATGGCCCTTTGGCATGATCCGAATTTCATGGCGAAATTCCTGGCCCGTTGTGAACGGCATGCTCTTTTGCAATACGGAGAATGTACGTAGTACTCCGTACTCCTGAGGGCATCGTACGTACAAGGAGTAATGGTACCGGCTACCTTGGTTCAATGGATGCCCATTTCAGAGCTTCAAGCTCTTCTCCACCAAGGAATCGAGCATCTCCGTGATGTCCCGGTGCTGATCATCTTGAAGTTGTGCCTCTCGGACGCGCCTTCTTTGTTCCCAGCTCTGTACTCCGTACGGAGTACTCCGTAGTGTGTTGCGCCTTCCCCTTAATGCGAGATCATCCACGGGGTAGGTAGATGTCCATCGCACCTGCACTCACACACACTCCCTCTCGATTGCCCCTTCCGGTCTGTACTCAAAGTGCAAGGGGAAGGAAAGTGCGGCCTTCGCTCTCACCTGCCCGCTCGACCTCCACCCACCCACCCTTCCCTCCTTCCTTCCTTCCCTCCTCCCCCCTCATCAACTTCAACCCCTTGCTGTTGTTTTCTCCCATCTGCTTCCCAGCTCCACCTGCCGCCCGCCCCCCTCATCTTACTCTTTATCAACCTCCTCTTTGTTCTTCTCTCCCCCCCCCTTCCGTCCCCCCACATCCTCTTCCTCTCCTTCTCTCTCCCTCCTCCCCTACTTGAAGCTTGCTCCCTCCTCCCCTGCCTCTGATCCAACCTGGTCCTGGTCTCGAACACCTGCTTCTGCCGGCCTGGGCTTCTCTAGAATCGTCCTCGGCTCTTTCAGGCCTCGGCCAATCTCATACTCCTTCTCCCCTCCATCTGTCTCGCCTCGTCCTTCTTTATATAGGTACCCATTTCCCCCCGTCTCTCAGACTCAGACAAGGCCATCACTACGTGGCCTTGGATCGACATCGTCTATTGCTCTCGCATTCGTTCCCTGAGAGCCAACCCCACGACAGCTCTGGTAGTATCATCACCAATCGGCACTTGTCTTCCATTCTTCTTCCAACATCAAATTTCGAGATGGTCGACGTGGCGGGCGTCCTGGCAACTATGCCAAACGCCGACTTGTTCGTTATCCCACCCAGTCTGGCTCCTGTCCCGCTCGCGCCGGCGCCCGTGCCAGCCTCCTTCATGCGCCCCTTCACCATCCCAGAGGGTCTCTTCGTCTCAGCCTTGGAGGCAAAGGTTCCCCTGACCATTGCTGCCGCCTACGCCATCACTGTCAAGCTGCTCAACCGGTACAACAAGTCATCGGGTAAGAAGCCCTGGGCTATCAGCAAGTCTCGCCTCTTCGCCGCCTTCGTCGTCCTTCACAACATATTCCTCGCCGTCTACTCCGCCTGGACCTTCGTCGGCATGGTGGGTGTCATGAAGAGGAGTGTGGTCAGCCCCTTTGGGCCCCATGGTCTGGCTGCCACCGTCGATAGCCTGTGCCGTATTCAAGGCCCTTCTGGTCTCGGCAACTCCGTCTACTTCAACGACACCTCGGCCTCCTGGGACTCCGCCTCCCCCGCGTCTGCTGCCGGGCTCCTCGAGGCCAACGGCTTCCCCAGCAAGACACAGATGGGCCGCCTGTGGAACGAGGGTCTCGCCTACTATGGCTGGATCTTTTACCTCAGCAAATTCTACGAGGTCCTCGACACCTTCATCATCCTCGCCAAGGGCAAGTTCAGCTCCACGCTCCAGACCTACCACCACGCCGGTGCTATGCTCTGCATGTGGGCCGGCATCCGCTACATGTCGGGCCCGATCTGGGTGTTTTGCGTCTTCAACTCCTTCATCCACGCCCTCATGGTTAGTTGCCACCCCTTTCTTGGCTACATACTATACACTTTGAATCTCGTCGAGCTGACACCAAAGGCTTCCAGTACACCTACTATACCCTGTCTGCCTTCAACGTTAAGGTGCCCATGGTCCTGAAGCGTTCCTTGACGAGCATGCAGATCACTCAGTTCGTCCTCGGTGCCTCCTGCGCCATGATCCACTCCTTCATCACCTTCCTCGTGCCCACGACTGCGAGCTCCGCCTCGGCCACCATGGGCGCCACGATTGCCTCCCAGGTCGGATCCATCATTCCCACCGCTGTCGGTGCCATTGACTCTCTCAAGCACCTCGTCTTCGGTGACGCCAACGGCCACTCCATGCCTCCCGTGCCCTCGGCCGTCGCGGCTCGGTACACCAACGGCGCCGACGTCTCTTCTCCCAGCGTCTTCTTCGCGCAGCCTTGCATCGCCTCTTCCAGCGAAACCTACGCCATTTGGCTCAACGTGCTCTATCTCGCGCCTCTGACCTATCTCTTTGTCAGCTTCTTCATCGCCAGCTACGTCAAGCGCAGCAACGCTGCAGGCAAACTCAAGGGCGTCCCCACCCCCCAGCAGATGGGCGACCTCGCGGAGAAGGCCGGCTGGGAAGCCGCCCGTAACGTGGAGAGGGAGGTTTACGGCCAGGACGGCACCGGTTCCCCCAAGAGCCGCAGCCCCACAAGACGACGACGAGCAGACTAGGCGGTTGCGCTCGTGGTCTCAACCCCGAGAAGGTCAGTAAGAAGAGCAATCAGAAGACGAAAACAGACACCTACCTTGAATATGTTACCAGAAGCATGAGAAAAGCGAATAGCATCCCAGCTCGGACGAGCAAAGCACAGTTTGGATTATCACGGCGCACTTGATCAGTCATGGCGGGCATGACAAGGGGGACAGGAGAAAAAGAACAAAGACGGCAAAAAACCTCTTTGTTTATGGTACTCGGCGTTTGACTTCATTCTCTCCTTTCTTTTTCACACCTGCATTTTGGTTCCCTCCTCTCATTTTTGCAGATATTTTATGTATTTCCCCATTTGCCCCATTCCCCATATCCGTGCCTGCATCTCTCGGTCTAGAAGCTGGAAGAGCATTGGTCCCCGGGTCTTTGCTTTGCATGGTGCGATTCGGGGGGGGGGGGTGGGGGACCACGATTGGGGAGCTAGGAGCCATTCATTTCAAAAAGGGGTTTCGGGCCTGGTGTCTTGAACGGGAGGCACGGGCTGGATATCGGTCTCCTGAGCTGGTGGTGGATGCAGGCAGCGGTGGCTTTGTTCTTTCTTTTCGGCATAGAATTGTAGCGTGTCTTGAATGGCATTGGTTTTAAGAATACGACCGCAGGACTTGAATTGAATCATTTTGAAGAATCTTGATGGAGACGTCCGGCCAACGGCCTAAGGATGTCGCAATGAATGCTGTACTTTGAGCAGCGAGAATCCGACAAGGGATCCATGCTCCTTTGGCGGTTGAAAGATCTCAATGGATGCCGTCCTCTGAGCGGCTCACTGACCTTGCAATGGGTAGACGTGTTCCTTTGGCGGCTGGAGGCTCCAACAAGGGATGCCATTGTTCGAGCGGCTCGAGATTCCCGCAATGGACGTCCTTGTCAGGAGTACGGGATATATAAAATAGTAGTAGTAGTAGTAGGAGTAGGAGAGACGGCTTGGGGAGTTTCCCTCGGGATGTCCAGTAAATTGCCGTCGCAGATTCCAGATCCCAAATCCCGAATCTCCGTGCGGGTACGGAGTACATGTACTTGGCTGGTCTTGATCATCTCCACGCTGTGTTGTCTTGCGAGTCTCCATCGAAACTCGGGAGGTCTCTCCATCTTGATGGTGCCTGAAGGGTCTGTGAACCTTGGATCAATTCAATACCGGGTGGGTCTTGCCCACCTCTCTTTGTCGACCTCTGAGGAGTACTACGAACGGAAGTGCGTTCGATGGGTCTGTCACTCCCACGCTTGCGAGATCCGTCGATGGGTGTCTATCTCCATACTTGGGTCACCATATTACGCAAGATGGGTATCAAGGACATGGAAGCAGATCATTTGTATATGCAGGTCATGGCTATATGCAAGAAACGATGCCGTTCATAAGTCGTCATAAACCCCCTGAATGGTCATCACCCTTTCCCCTCCCAAAATAAGAAAGCCCTACAGCCCAGATCGAAATTCGCCATCTCTCGCCCAGCCCAAGCTCGTATCCTTTTCCTATCTGACAATCTCCTAGTCACTTGGGTATTACCACCGCAGGCAAGCAGCAAGAGAGAGAAAAGAGGAAAGACCAAGACGAGAGCGAGGAAGGAAGAGTAGAAGAAGATTGTTCAAAGGCGTAAGCCATGACCAGATGATCATGCTTGTGCAAGGATGAAACCATCATTATAAGATTTCGAGAGAAGAAGAGTAGAAGCAGGCCAAGATGAAAAGAAAAAGAAGAAGAGACGAGAAGAAGAAGAGTTCAAAAGCAAGAAGACAATTGGCAATGCAATCAAAACAAAAACTGTATGCTTGCGAGGGAGATCCGTCCAAGAGCCGAGAACGCCAGGCTGTAGTCATGTCCGATGCTGCTGGGTAGCATGAAGGATTTGACAATCCAAAAAAGATCAGAACAAGTGGCAAAAAGACAAAAAAAAAAAGATAGAAGCAGGCCGGCCCAATGTGCGACAGAAAGAGGAACAAATGAGAAATGGAAACCGTGTCCAATCTAAGTCTATAGGGTGAAAAAGACAGTGTCGTGAGCGTCGTGCGGGCGCTGCGTCCGCGTGTGGTAAGTTGGGATGAAAGGGTATCGGGAAATCTGCTGGCACGGCGGCCGAGTCGGAGAAATTCTTGCCGTTGATATCGAGAATCAGGGCTCTCGAAAGGAAAGGAAAATGAGGAAGATTATCAGTGAAAACTGATGAAGCTGGGCCGGCCTCCGGATCGAGCTCGGCGACTAGAAGGTGCTCCAGTTCCAGTCCCGGGGCACGCTGTTGGGAACCTCAGGGCCGGTGGGGAGGTTGAAAGGCGTGCCATTGGGAGCCATGAGGGGGGTCGACGGCATGGTCATCGGGCCCCTGGGCGAGCCGGAGGCCTGGCTGCCCTCCCTGCTGTGCCAGACCTTGAACTGCTCGAAGCAGTGATTGCAGGTCCGGGAGGGAACGGCGCGCGGGTTGAAATTGGCGTCCTGGTCAAGGGGGAGGGTGAAGCTGGAGTGGATGTCGCAGAAGATGTAACCGCACTTCCGGCAGTGGTGTCGTCGGATGAAGTAGCTGAAGGTCCGTTTGCAGGTGGGGTCGTCACAGACAGAGGATTCGACATCCGGCTAATTGGACGAGACAATACGAGTTAATATGGGATCTGGCCCCGAACAGGATGGGAAGCAGCTACCATGATGAAATGCCACGCGCGGGGGAGTCTCACCTTCCAGTGCTTGCGAGTCGGCTGCTCAGTGACTTCGGGATAGTGGTCGAGGTTCCATTGGCCCTCAAAGGTCTTGGGCTGGCTCTCGGCGGGACGGCGGTTGAGGCGCTGTCCAATGCCCCCCAGACTTGCGATACCCATGAGGGTGTTGTAGCGGCGCAAGGTGCCGGTCTCTGAGCCCGAGTCGGAGCTAGAGTCGTTGCTCTTCGGCTTCATCAGAGGGCGAGAGGGGAACTCGTCGTTGGGGCGGAGAGCGGCGGGCATATAGAGTGGCCTGGCGCTGATGCGGGGAGGGTAGGATGAAGTCGGGGAGGGAGGCGATGAGACAGTCTGCTGGGCGTGCTGGGCGTAGTAGAGGTTAAAGGGATGCTGTGCCTGCTGTTGATGTTGTTGTAGGAATTGTGTGTCGGGCAGGTTGTAGTTGTAGTTGTAGTTGTAGTCGAGATGGCTATTCGGGGAGAGCTGGGGGCCGGGGTTTGTCTGGGAGCGAGCTCTCGTGTGCTGCGGCCGCCTGGGAAAGAAATGGCTGGTCTCCTGCTGGTGACCAGGCATTGTGTGCATGATGAGCTCGGCGGTCATGGTGGACGAGAGGGTTTCTTTGCTTTGTTTTGAATTTTTGTTTCTTTTGTTTCAATGGTTGTTTGTTTGGTTCCCGGCCTTGGTGAAAGGAGTGGGTACCGGATATGGGGGTCTCGTGTGTACGGAGGAGTCCAGGAAGAGGGAGTGGCAGATGAATTGGATCTGCTGCGAGTGGACGTCGACGTTGCTGTCGAAGGCGTCGAAGGTGTCGTTGTCGTTGCCGTCGGCGGCGGCGGTGTTGTTGCGAGTGGGCGGTGTTGTTGATGTTGGTGGTGGTGGTGGTGGTTCTGGACACAGGAGAAGCTGAGACACCAGGAGAAAGGGGGAGGGGGCGGGAGAGGTAAAGTACTCGAGCTCGTGGCCGTGGTCGTGGTCGAGGTCCGGGGTGGTGGATCCGTGGCGAGGAGGGTGGATGAGCGGATGGATATGTGGATGGATGAGCGGATGAGTGGATAGATGGATGGAGGGATGGAGGGATGGAGGGATGGAGGTGGAAGGGTGGTGTGAGAAGGGGGACCAGGGAGTGCGGGATCGTCGCCTCGCTTATAAGGAAATGCCAGGAGGGAAAACAGGGCGGGGCGAGTCCTTGCTTTGACTTGGTTCAACAACGGAGGACTCTGTGCTCCGGACTCCGTACTCGTACTCCGTGTGCACAAAGCGCATCCATGTACGATGGAAGATGGATGCGTGAACGGAGTACAAATCGTAGGGAAGAGGAAAGAAGGGAATGAAGGAGGATGAAAGCCTTGATGGATGGCTTTGATGGATGGGATGCTTTGCTTCTTCGAAGTGATGTGATGTGATGCGAGGAGCAGCAGCCAAGAGATGCGATTCCCTCCAGGTGAGCGGCGAATGGCGAGCTTGGTTGGGCAGGATGCGAACGCAATGTCCGGGGTAATGAATATGGATGTACGGAGTACTAGGTGTGTAATGTACGAGTTGGATGATGCTTGGGCAGCGTGGGATTGTCGATGGAACGTTCGAGCGCCTGTTTGAGGGGCGGAGAGGCACGAGGGGTAGCAATGAGATGGATTCGGACGGTGATGATGGTGATGATGGTGATGATGGTGATGATGGTGTTGATGGTGTTGATGGTGATGATGATGGAGGAAGAGGAACAGGAGGCATTGGAGGCAAGACGATGGCGACGGGAGGTTGAGGGGGCAGAGGAGTAAAAAGGCAGAGGAAGGAGCGAGGGGGGACGCGAGGAAAGGGCGAGGAAGGCGACGGCGACGGCGACGGCGACGGCAAGTGCAATGGCGATGGTGGTGATGCTCTCGGGGAAGGAGCGCGGGAAGCGGCGAAGGAAGGCGCACTGGACCCCTTCCCGCCGGGGTCCTTCCCAGAGTTTCGCGTTACTGGTGCCTCCGCCGGCCTGGAAGCTGTTGGCGACCGACTCGGACGGGGTCGATGAGTGTCAGTTGGAACGCGCTAGGCCCAGGGCGGGCTCCTGGTGCGAGTGGCACCAACGGTAGCACCCCGTAGCATCCCCGTAGCACTCCATAGCACGCCGTAGCCACTCCGTAGGCGGAGGAGGAGGAGGAGAAGGAGGGGCCGCTTCGATAGAGAGGTGGAGCGCACCTTCCTGGGCACTGCAGGGACGCCAAGTGGATCCCGCAAGGCGCGGATTGGCTGCGATAAGACGCCGGGCTGACCATCGCGGGGCGGTGATTGGCGGAGCTTGGCCGCGCACGGATCAATTCCCACGGGCAGGGATCAAGGATGGACAAGGGAAGGACCAGGGAAGGACCAGGGAAGGCCAGGGAAGGACCAGGGAGGGCACCCATTCAATCAGTGGGTGGATGGACTGACTTGATGGGTCAATTGGATGGACGGATGGATGGATGGATGGATGGATGGATGGATGGATGGATGTGGCCTCCTCTTCTCTCCCCTCCTTTCTCCTCTCTCTCTCTCTCTCTCTCTCTCTCTCTCTCTCTCTCTCTCTCTCTCTCTCTCTCTCTCTCTCGGTCTCCCTGCGCCGTCTAGAACATGCGTGCTCCGGACTCCTACGCAGCGACTAATGCATGTGCTAGAGGTGCATGCGGATTCCCCTTGTCCGTCGGTCTGTTGCGATTCCCAACTTCTTCTGACATGAGACTTGGAACCTGGTCGTCCGAGTACGAGTACGAGTACAGTACTGACGAGACCAGAGCAGCAAGCAGATCAGCTTCCTCCACGGACCTTTACCTCCACGCAACCTGCGGAATCCCTTTGGAGCATCACGGTGCCGATGCAGGCGGAGTGCGTGCGCCCCTTTGCCGGCCCGGAATCAAGAGCACGAGCACGGAGATGTACGGAGTACGAGATGCGCGGAGCACGGTCGCAGCGCCGGCGTCGTCGACGGTCGGGCCAAGCCCTTCTCGATTGGCGGCTGCCTTGCACCAGGGCCGCTCAGCGTGCCTCGAGGGGATCCATGATGCCCATGGCCCGAGGGGCGACTCGTCATAGCGAAATCTCTGATTGATGCATGACGCTATGCACATAGACGATGACGTGCGCGGCCGGGCCTGACTCGGAGAATGCGACGGAATTCCACCTCGGCTCAGGTCTGCCGGGTCTTGGGGGCCCTTGACCGGTCGCCATTCAGCTGTGTGTGTGTGCGTCCTCCAGAGTGGGTGGCGGGGCGACCTCTGTGCACTGCCGGCGGTGAATCACCAAGGCTGGACAAGTGCGGTGCGGTGCGGTGCAGTGGCAGTGGTGGCGTCGACGGGCCCCGATACAGTGGCAGTGGCCCCGAGCCTCCAGACCGGCCGCAGTGAGCACCTGTTCCGATCTAATCCTGATAGATGCATGGATGATGGATGCATCCGATTCATGATGGTTGCTGGGATAGGGATGGGATGGAGGGTCGGTGCATTTCCGCCACGGATCTCGTCGACCACGACTCGGGGCTCCAATTCAGCACGGACAAATCCAGGCCAACTGCCCTTCCCCCCCTTCTCAAGCCCCTTTCCCCCCACTCTACCTACATTAGGTACTCTGTAAGCCCCGATGCCTTTCTCCGAACCCCTCTCTCGCCTTCTCTCTCTCGGAAGTCGTATGGAGTACGGCGTACTCCGTACTCCGTACACACACATACACAAGGGCGCGCTCTCTCCTTCTCAGTCTCCCGCTCTGATGGCTACTTGAACACTCTCTCCCGCTAGGGGCTCTCTTCGGACACCGGAATCCTGTCTGGAACATGATTCCATCCCATCCCATCCCATCAAGGGGCGCCAACGCTCTGGCAGGGCCGAGGCGCACGTGCCACCCGGCAAGGACTCGACCTGCCTTGTTGGTCCGAGTACGACTTCACTTAGACTCGCCGTTCTCCATAATCGTGCCTCATAGTACCAGCACCTGTACGGAGTACTCAGTCCCCCTACTCAGTACGAGTCCTCGTACGAGTACGAGTACTCAGACTCTGTGCTCCGTGCTCATGATCATGCTCATGCTCATGGACCCTCGTCCTCGCAACAGGCCCTCGGCAGCACCAGCACCACGGACGGCCTCCACTCGCGCTCGCAGGGAAGGTCATCAAGACGCCGACCAGAAGCCTCTCCTCCTGCATGGCCTTTCCTTCTCTGCAGCCTCCATGGGTCGACCTTGCGTGCTGCAGTGGACAGGCCGGCCCTTGGCGGATGGATGGATCGATCATCATGGGTCCTGCTTGGGCCATGATTGCATTGCGATGCATTGGATCTCTCTCTCGCGCGCGTTCTCATTCCCGGGATCCAGGGACCCCCAGCTGCTCTCGTGAGATCCAGTGATCATGCTCACTGACGGCAGGCCCACTACCACCTGAGTGCTCCGCACGCACTCGTATGTACAATGTACGGAGTACGGAGTATGCCAGGACCCGTCCTCGTGCATATGCCTGTCAGACGCGGCCTCCGGTGACGCAATGCCGTGCTCTTCTCTTCACTGATGGCACTCTTGTCTTCTCTCCTCTCCACCATCCCAGCCGTTCGCGATGTCCGTCTCATCACAAACCCCTTTTTCCCTCCTCCTCCCTTGCGGGCACCTTTCCTCCTTCCGGATTCGCGAGGCGGATGTCTGTGACGGGCAATTCGCGTCTTCTCCTTGTCCTTGCCTCCACGAGGCCTTCATACAGGTGCGGAACGCATGACCGGGCATGAAATACGTGTTCGCTCTCGGACCAGCTCAGCTGACCCGCGAGTAGTCATGTGGAACAGAGAGAAGTGTTGAAAGGGAGGAGAAATAGGAGAGGGGTAATGAAGCCGGGCACAGCTCGAGAGTGACGGTGAGAGAAAGCCGGCGGAAAGGAGAAAAGACTGCCCTAAAGTGGCCTTACGAGTAGATGAGCGATATTCAGAGTCGAGAGGTTACTTCTCCCCCTGAGGGAAACAGGCCATCGACCACCCGTTCTCAAACGGCTTCCCATCGTCCTCTCAGGCACTCATCCCAAGCTGGTAACACATCGCCGTTGAAACTGCTTCTCTGCCTGTTCGTCCGCATTGGATCCCACATCTGGTTGGCTCCCAGGCGCGCGAACCCCCTCTAACGGCGGATCGTCACCAACTCATCTGGTACCAGTACTCCCGGTGCTTATGCCTTGTTCATGCCAGTACTGGTAGTCGAATACTTACTCGTACTCGTACGTACTCGAACGCTCACAAGCACATGTTTACTCTGTTTGGCAAATACATTCCCCGAGTAGAGGGGGGAGCCTGTTGGCATTCGGAGACCTCGGTCTTCTACCTATTACGAGTACGAGTACAAGCGCAGCGTGCCAAAAGTACGGGGGCCTTCATACGCGGGGTCTCGTGCTCGTACGAGCACGAGTACGAGCACGAGTACGAGCACCTGTCGCCGTCTGCGGAGTCCGAATGAAGAACTATTCCAGGCAGCCCGAGCACTGACCCCGAACACCCTTGGAACAGGAAATTCTGCCGAGACGGAAATGGCAGGATGGCCTAGCCAAGACCTGCCGTTTCACTATCGCAGGCCAAGCTCCACGGTCTCGCCCAGGCACTTCCGGATCGACGTCGATGGAGGGGGAAGGGGGGGATGGTCAGGAACCGCATCGGCGACGGGTCAAGATCAGGACAGGAACGAGGAAGTACGAGCGCGAGGAACAGGATGTGTTCGTACGAGTACGGAGTACAAGTCATGGTATTCGTCTCGTACCCCGTAGTAACAGCAACCGAGGCATTGACGGGTTTTTGAGGACTCTGCAAGAACAAGGATGTCATCAGTGGCTCGCCACGGGGCCAGGAGCGCGAGGATGGACATGAGTGCTCGTCAAGCGCGCTTGACGGACATCCAGGCCTCGGCTCTGAAGACTTGTCAGACCCCGCGATGCACCCTCTTGTCTCAGAGACACATCACGAACGAGATGATTCCATGGGACACGGACTCAGGAGATGTGTGGGAAGGGGTCCACGTCCTCAATCCATCCGAGGTTTGCATTCGCAGTCGGATCCATCGTGCTTGTGCTACACCAGCGCGGCTAGGGGGGGGCAAAAGGGAGGGTCGCACAGGCACCAGCGCAGAAGAAGCCTCTGACGCATTCGAGCAGCTGCTTCCCTGGACCCGATGGACGGTCGAACGACGGAGAGGTATCTTGTCGGAGTATTTCCCACGGGCCTTGGTCCTCACACTCTGTAGAGGCTCGTGCTCTCGCAGGACCCCTTTTGTCCTTGCCGCGCCGGCGATGGCGTCTGGTATGCACGAGTCTCCCGTCGAACTCGCCCTGGTACGAGTACGAGTAGTTGTCGTGATGCCTCGGAGGAAGAGCAGCAGCAGCAGCAGCAGCAGGAAAAGGAGCAGCCCTTCTTTGTCTCATCTGTCCTCTTCGCGCCCCGCCCCATCGGACAGGAAGATTCCCATCGAGGGCAACGTCCGTGCCGTGCATCTCCCGGCAAGGCAATCTCCTCGGGAGGACTGCAGGCGTCGTGACATGGGGGCAGCCTTTCCCCCCCTTGTCGCCCGGGGCCTCTTCCAGACCAGAAGAAGGAAAAACCTGTGAGGAAAAATTGGACAAGGTCTCCACGATGACATCGTTCGCGGCGGCATCTCGTTCAGCCGCTGGACTCGTGCTCGTAGTACTCGTACTCGTACTCGTACTCGTACGAGATGGTGCGTCTCCGGAAAGGGAGCAGGGGGGGCCTGGGCGCGGCGGCAGTTTGATGAATCGCGTAAGGAGGTCGTGCTCCCACCAGCGGGACTTGTTTTCTCTTGACCCAACGGAGTACTCGTACGAGTACATAGTACGCATGAGGAGCACGATGTGAATATGGACATCTTGGGGACCTCGTTCTAGACTTTGAGAAGCTTTTGACCTCGGTTGTTGATGTCAAGCTCGAGGGGTAGACATTGCCTTTCGAGGTATCAACGAGGGGTCGTATCCTGCGCTCTGGACGTTCTCGAACGAGAGCGCCTGACATTGTCCCAGATGGAGTTGCATCAATGCCACCATGAGCTGGCTTTGATCCATTCTCGCAAGTCGTATCATGATCCTCTCCCCCCCCTTCCCCCCCCCGATTGAGCAGAACAAGAGGAGAAGGGAAAAAGTGGACGGGCTGCTGCAGAAAGGGGACCTGCGCGCAGAACCCTCCGACAAACCCCAAGCCAGCATCCACGCGATCGAGACCGAGAGACCTGTCTCGCTCTGACGTAGTGTTTGTTTCCTCCTCCTCCCCCCCTTACCCCTCTTCTCAAAGAGTGCGTGGACATGGGCGTGAACATGGGGCCCCCTCTTCCCACCCCCACCCGCCGACCCAGCCCATCGATGAGGCGCATCAGCATCCCGCGGATCCGGCACAACGGCGGCCGACCCCGCTCTCGGAATGGGCAGGCAGGGAAAAGAAAAATCAACTGGTCTCCGGGTGCGAGTCCTCTCCATAGTTGCAGTAGTTGCATGATGCATGGCGTTTCTGATCACGCACGGGCACTGCATAGTCGCCGAGATGAGGAGAAACGGGCAGGGCAGGGCAGGGGACTCGGGTAGGCGGCGGCGGCATGGGGGCGAGGGAGGAGAAGTCCCGCGCCTCATGCTGGCAGATCAGGTGAGGCTTGAGGCTTGGAGCGTCGAGGGTTGCCTGATCCCAAGGACGCCGAGATGTACGGGATGCTGCCCATGCGAGTGATGCTGCCTGTGCTCGTACGAGGACGAGTACAGAGTACAAGTACGGAGTACTCCGTACATACTGGTACGAGGACAGCCCGTCGTGATGCCGCAGTGCCGCGTGGGCGAAAAGGCCCGATGGCGGGCTTGGTGAAGCCCCCTTGTGCCGAGGGAGTCGATCTTGGTGCTGGACACGGACATACCGTAGCATGGAGCTCCCTGTGCCGGACAGGAGCCGTCAGCATTCCGAGATCGACCGGCCACGATCCAGGCACAGAGGGCGGATTCTCCTACGGAGGAAGGGAGCCGTACTCCGTACGGAGTACGAGTACTGACAATGGCGATACATCATGGATATCCTCGTCACAGGCGAGGCGTCACCGCAACGCGAGCACTTTGCCTCAATCCCTTTCCACCGCCTCGATCATACTCGCAACGTGTGAACGTACGGAAGATCCGGACTCGCACTCGTATGTATGCACTCGCATGCACCTGTAATGGAATGGGATGTACGAATATGCACCCCGCCTGGGCAGATCGTGCTCCCACTCCTCCTCCCACTCCCACTCGTGAGGCAAGATCACCCCACGCAGCCGCTCCAGACCCGGGGGAAACAAACCCAGAAACACGAAGCAAAAAAGCAATTCGCATCAGCGCGAGCAACCCATCCAGTCTGGCCATTCCACTTTCGTATTTCATACTTGGTGCGGCGCATCGGTCCATCCCAGGCTTGGCACTTTGCGGAAGCCAGAATGCATGTTGAATCGGCGCAACTTGCGCGCATTCGCGAGTCGGCCCTGCGGCATGCGCTAGTCCCGATGCGGTAATCGCTTGCATGACCTGCAGCGGCTTATCTGGGGTCTGTGATTGGTCAATTTGGGCGGTTGAAGCTCGGAGGCGGGGGGGGGGGGGGGGCCCTCCTTTGGGGGG
>NIGD01000004.1:1855238-1871552 GCA_003055185.1 Escovopsis sp. TC | reverse complement strand
CCCTTTTTTTCCCCCCCCCCCCCCCCCCCAATTGCAGGATACATCAACAGCGTCGACTTCAACGGCAGGAGCATCATTGCCTCCGACAAAAATCGGACGGAGAGCATCAAAATCAAGGAGCTTGTGGAGTCGCCCTCGTCGTCATCCTACGCCAAGATCCGACGATCGCCGCCCCCCTTGCCGCAGCACGCATACTACCAGGGGCCACCGTTCTTGCCACAGAGGCAATATGAACCGCAGATCGCAGCGCCGCCGTATTCATCGCCTCATGGCCAGGTGAGATCAGCCCAGGTCGCCGGGCCAATTTTCCTTGCAGACCTCTACTACGGAGTACACTGGTGCCTTTTTCGCGTGAGCTGACTGTCTTCCCCTCCCTCTTCGACTTCTTTCTTCCCAATTTTTAGTTCTACGCAGTGCACGAATATCCGTCCTGCGCTCCAGATCTCGGATACTGCCCGAACCTGGCAATAGCCCACGCCGGGCCTGTCGGCGATCCCTACGCAGCCGCCGTGCTCGCCTCTTCTTGGGCGCCGCCCCCGCCACCGTACGGCACACCCGTCTCTCCACGAGACAACATGGACTGCATGGACCGCCTGGCCCCCTTCGAACCCGGCTTTCCTTACGCTGCGCCATACCCATCATCCCGCGCTGGCATGTACGAGTTCTCCTACGGCATCGACGCCGGCCCGTATCAATACGCGAGCAGCAACCCCACCTCCACCACCGACCCAGCATCAGCGTCGAAGATCAGCGACTACATCCCCACGGAGCCCCTCAAGATCCTCATCACGTCCATCTCGCAGCGTGCCAGCCCGGAGGAGACCATCGCCTGGATCCGGCGCAAGACGGGCCGCTTCGTCGTCGACATCGTGCACATCGACGTGCCCGCCCAGAACGTCAAGAAAAATCGCGTCCGGGGCCACGCCTACGTCATTTTCAAGAGCACCGCCGCTGCGCACGGCGCCGTGCAGCTGCTCCACCAGACGGCCTTTCAGAACCGCAAAATCTCCGCGCGCTTTACCATCGAGGGCGTCACTGCGGGGGAGCAGGCGACGACGGGGCCGGCGGTGTCGAACCACAGGAACAGGGACAGAGACAGAGATCCTCGTAATATTTGCGTGTCTCGAGCAGGTGGTGGTGGTGGTGGTGGAGGAGGTAGAGGAGAGGGAGGAGGACGGGAAGGACCCCCCCTTTGTGTGGCGAGTGGTGGCAAGCCGCGGCATAAGGAGTGCGAGGCATCGAGCTTCTGTGGTAGAGTGGACAAGGAGAAGCAGGATAGGGCGGAGGCGAGGAATAGGGTCAGCGAAAAGGAAAACAAGGTGTACCACGTCATCGCGGACGGGTCCTCTCTCAGGTTGCTAGATAGGAAGAAAGCCTGATACAGCCTTTGAATCCTTCTCTTTTCTGCTCTCTTCTTCTTCCTTCCCATGGCACGACCGTCCTAGTCTCGCGTTCCCGCTCTAGAAGACACATCCATGAGCAATGCCTATGTTGAGCTGACTCTTTCCCCTTCTCGATCAACAGAATTTCTGTCTTCCATCCCGAGTCATCGCCACCTCCCCCTATCCTCCTCTCTTTCAACCGCCCGCCCCCTTTTTTCCCACGCGAAGGAAACATAATTCCAAGAGAAACACTGGTGACGCAACAGTCACCGACCAATACCCCGTTTGCCTCATACACCCAGTGTCCCCCATCCATCTCCACTCCCGAGTCCGCCCCCGCTTTCCACCGGCAACATCTCGACCCCCCCCTTCCCCCCTACCCTCCTTGCCCTCAATGTCAACGTCACACAAGGAACCCCACAGGAGCCACCATGCAAACGGGAGCCTTTCCAGCAAAACGTCTGCCAACCACCCCAAGACGACGCTCGTTCCCGGTGGCTGCAGACGCCCATGACAGCCTTGTCCATGTATCATCCCTCGCCGACCCTCAGATTTTCTGAGTCCGCATCCTCGACCCAGCCTCCCTTCGACCCTCAGACCCCTCGAGCCCACGTATTATCTCCTCCAACCCTCAGATTCCCCCAGGCCACACGGTTTTCCTTCTTCATTCTCACCCGCAGAATCTTGCCCAAGTCTAGAAGCAACCTCATACCCTCCAAAGCATCCACGCGCCGCGCCACCCCCCCCCTGTGTGCAGACAGCACCGCTTCGCCCACATTGTCAACGCCATCAGCAAGCCTGCACAATCGCGCGTATCATCTCAAAGTGCATGATCGTCCCAATGGCAGGATCTTTCCATCCAAACGATGTACATCCGCGTGCCCGCGCGCACTCATCCATGTATATACCCCCACCCCCACCCCCATCCCCCCCCTCCTCGCACTACATCACCACACCCTCCGCGCCCTACAAATCAGAGCATCAACCCGCACGGCATTTCCCTCGAATATGAGTCCAAATCTATGCGCATGTGAATACACGTCCGTGTGTGTCCGTGAGCGTGCACGCATATACTCCAAATATGCGCTCACACCTGCCACCCCCCCAACTCCCATCTGCGCCTCCCACTCGCACATCTGCCGTGCGACAACTCAAGACCTCATGCCGTGCGACAACACGAGAGACCACATGCCGCGCTCCTGGACGACTGCCGTATCGTCCGAAACCTCAGAGGCCCCCATTGCGGCCGTGCAACTCGACGACCACTCCCGAGCACCGAGTCCAAGCTTTCGTGTCCCACGGATCACAGATTGAAAGGCTGTCTGTCTGGTCTTGTCGCCTTGTCTTTCATCGCAAATGACAACGGCGGAATGTTTGTGGCTTTCGCGATGCTCAGCTTCTCGAGGGCAGAGCCGTTTCCTGAGTTTCACACGCAACAAGACGGCACGCATTTTGTGCTCGCACACACGCACATACGCACACACGCATACGCACGTTGCCCGATGTGTGCATGGGGCCCCTTGCCAGTGTTTCGGTTGAGGACCCTGGGTGAGCATGGCCTGTCGGATCGTCGCCGATGTCCTTCTTCTCTTCTTGCAATCCTGACTTGTGGGGCAAAGGGTGGGATTCAGAAGAGGGCCCGGGGGTCATACACCATCATGCGGAAAGGAGACCCAGTATCGTGAATTCTGTTTGGATCTGCCAGGCCCAGGCCGTCCAATGTAGTCGTTGCATTCTAGATTCGTGCGGCACTGCCAGGTGCTTCCCCGGACGCTGTCTTTCCCCAGAATGCAACGGCGACGATATCAGCTTGAGATCTGAGCTGTCAACATCTGAAAAAGGTAAATGGCCAATGGTTCCCCCCCTCCATTATCGAGCCCTGCGTCCTGCTGTAATTGGTCGCCTATCTGAAATACATGTATGCTGCTTTCCCATCTCATCCTCCAAAGTTCATCTTCAAGGTAATGGTGGGCTGGCTGGAGTCGCTCGCGGCGGCCTTTGCAGCATCCCCGGACGCCTGCCGCCCCGATTGGATGACCTCCTCGAGGAATGCGCGCTGGCTGGCACTCAGGCCTCCGACGATGGACCGGAAGACGCCCTGGTCGACGGCTGCCAGCTCCAGGAGCCGCGAGCTCGTCTCCCCGTAGATCTCCTCGCCTTCTCCGTTTGCGCGCGTCATCAACGTGGGGATCACCATGGACATGGCGGCCGATGCGCGGTCCGACTTGAGCGATGCGACGTAGAGGCAGAGCGTGTGGCTGATGAGCGACCTGGCTTTCTCTGTGTCCTCGGGCTCGACGTCGATGACAAATGCGATGAGCCGGGGGAAGAGATAGCGCGCAATGCTCAGGTCGGCTGGTGTTGACGCCGCTTGCAGCATCAATGACCTGACGCAGTTTGCCGCAATCCTGGCGGTCTGTCAAAGGGTTAGATGTCAGTCACTTACCTCGACATTCGAGGGATGTGTAGGATAAGGGAAAGAAAAGAGCAGTGGCTATAGGACAAAAAAGGATAGCACCAGGGAAGCTTACCATTCGATCAGTCAGGCAATCCAGTACCTCATCCAGATAGCGTGCGACAAGAGGCTCCGTGGCCGGCAGCTGGTTCTTGCCGCTTGTGAAGAGAATCGTGCTCGCAAGCAGGCAGTTCTTGACGGCCGTCAACGACGTCGGCGTCTCTCTCTTCTGCGCATTGAGATAGATGGACAGGAACCGACGAAGACAGCCCTGGAATTGAATGTCCGTCTCCGAGGGCCCTTCGAGGGACTCCCTCCTCGACGCGGACATGCTCGCGGTGAAGCGCTTCAAGATGGCGAGCGATTGCGGAACGATGACTTCTTGGCAGGCGGGGCTGGCGAGAATCGTGGCGAAGATGTGGATGATGCAGGCGTGGAGATCTGTCTTGATCACGGAGGGGAAGACCTCGGCCGCGTCGACCAGCGCATTGAGGGCGGTGCGGATGAGGAGGATCGCCTCGCCGTTCATCTGGTGCCGGGCCGGCTGGTTGCCTTCGGAAAGATTCGGCAGTAGCCCGGACAGAACCAGCACAATGATGCGCGTCAGCTCGAAGAGCTGGTCAATGTCCTCGGAGAAATCGCCCTCTTGCTCCGAATTCTGTCTCCTGGCAGAAGGATGCGTGACGCATAGATCTCTGGCGACCTCCACAATCACAGTCTGGACGTCCAAGCCTTCTGTCAGGACCAGACGATCCAGCAAGTCCATGGTCTCCGAGAAGACGTCGGCTCGATAGATCGCATGCCCGGTCACGCTGGGGTGGAGGATCTTCTTCAGCGCCTGCAGGATGGCCAGCATCTGCTCTTGCGTGGCCAGTGAGTTGTCCTGTCCAGGCCGAGTGGCAAGAGCCTCGAACGCGAGTCCGAAGAGGACGAAGAAGAATGCCACGGGCTCATCCCGATAGTTGATCCCGGGCATCTTTGTCTGTCCGTTGATGCTCGTGCCGGCGTCGGCGTTGGATCCTTTGCCATCCAGGGCATCAAACACAAACTCGCTGTCCTGCTCGATGAGGCTGGCGATGGCATCGACAAGCTTCAACCAGGAATCCTGGTAGAAGCGAAGCAACGTCTCTCGATTGAGGGCTGCATAGATGGTGTCCAGGCTGCCAGAGAGCGAGGGGGGTCCCAGGGTCATGGAGATGTCGGGCTCGAATCGAAGGCGGGCGAACTCTCGCAGGGACTCGAGCCACAGCGGGGCGAGAATTCCAATGTGCGGCCTCAGGACATCTAGGAGATACTTCTGCTCACTGCTGGCGACTTGCAGCTCTGCCCACGCCGAGAAGACCGAGATCTTGACCATGACCTGCGCGTTGGAGCTCAGGGCTTTCAAGTCCCCAATTTCCGCATTGTCACTGTCGGTCGAGAAGCTTTTCAGCGCGTTGACGAGTGTCTTGAGGATACGCCCCATTCGGTCTACGTCGGTGACGATGCCGATGGAGATGAAGCTGGCGCACACGTTGACAGCCTCTGAGGCCAACTCCGGCGACGAGTCGGCAGCGAACGCTGGCGTCAGCGCGGAGCTGATCTGCGCCTGGTACTGCTCCAAGAGCATGGCCTCCTCGAAGTCCGGGTCGGCCGTCTTTCCAAACATCTTGAGAACAGCTCCGATGATCTTGAGACCCCAGATGCGCAGCTCCGATACACTTGACGTAGATGCAGAAAAGGCCATTCGCACGACGTCTGCGATCCTGTGCTGCAAAGCCAATTGAGCGGGAGACTCGCCATTTGAGGCCACGTCCTTTGCGACCAGGGCGAACATGTCGTGGATGCAGCTGATGGCAAACGCTGTCACCTGCCATCGCAGGGGCTCGGCTTCTGAGGCCGCGTCGTCGCCCTTGTCTTCCTTCGCCAGTGTGCCAGCGAAACCGGCCACCTCCTCATCTCGCAGGTCGGGAAGCGTCCCTGTGGCCGACTTGCTAGTGGCTTTATCCTCTTTTGCGCTGACCCTCGTCATTTTCAGCACAGCCTGGAAACGCTGGATCCATTCGGCAGTTTCTGTTAGACACGTCTGGTTCATCCAGTTGCGGATGATGTTGCGGGTGCCGTCATGTGAGGGATCGGCGTCGAGGACGAGCCACAGCTGCTCCTCGAAGCGCTTCTCTGTCACCTGGAGGACATCTCGGGGGTTCCGCTTCATGATATTATAGAGACCGTCAACGGCCACATCGCGCAAGGTCGGATTGTCGGACGCCAAGTACTTCTGCAACAGCTTGACGTAGTCGGCAAAGTGCATCTGTCCCGGGGCGTACAGGGACAGGTGCTCCAGACAGCCCAGTGCCGCCTTCTCAACAAAGACGCTCTCCTCCTGGCGGAATTGTCCAATCAGGTTGAATATGAGCTCTCGCGACTTGTTTGCCTCTTGAAGGTCTGGACCCAGGACGTTCACCAGCGAGTCGACGCATTTCGCAATGGCGGCCGTTGTCAGGAGCTCCGCCTCGAGATTCATGGTGATGGCTGAGGAGACCTCGGGATGATGGGTCTCAGAGATGTACAGCTGAGCAAGCATCCCCAAGGTGCTGGGAACGTAACTGGCGAAACTGAGCCCTGCGGCATCCGACGCCAGCGACAATGCCTCGAGAGCCCAGTAATGAACTACGGGGTGGGGATCGTTGCAAAGTGACATGAGGATGCCCAAGATGGTTTTGAGGTGGTACCCGGCTGCCATGCCTCCCACTTTCGTCTGAATCGAGCCCAGGGCCATAGCGCATCCCGCTCTGGCGGTCGGCTCGCGGTTGCTGACAATGGTGTCGACGAGATACTTGATCTCCTGGTTCGTGAATGCGTTTCCGTAGACGTTGCACAGTCTGGCGACCACGGAATAGCCGAGCAACCGCACATACGCGTCCTGATCGATGACAAAGTCTCTGACAATGTCCTGTAGCAGACGCTCCACGGCGATGTTGCTGACGTCTCCCGCCGGTGACGCCGTTTCCTTGGTGGCGACTCTCATGGTGCAAAGCACGGCCGTCGCGACGTTGACATTGATGGCAGCCTTTCGACCCGGATCTCGGGCGAGCGATCCAGCGGACGCAAATGTCCTGATTTGCTCGAGGATGCTCTCTTGGATCTTGGCAGGCGTAAGCGGGAAGGCGAAAGCGAAGAGCTGGATCGCGTTGTTGATGACCTCGGTGGCCGGCGGGTCCGGGCTCTCGGTTTCTTCGTTCATTCCCCCGATGTACAGCGTGCAGGCATCATGCTCCAAGCTCCCACAGACAGGCGACTGCAGAAGCTGGTCGATCGTGTCTTCGGGACCGTGCCTCGGGGTCTCTTGGCCGACGTTGTCGTTTTGTCCTGGAAGGCGTCGAACATTGAAACCTGACACGAGACCTGTCACTCCAAAACCGCTGTTATCGCCCACTTCCCAGATCGACTCGAAGGTCGCCGCTGCATTGGCGATGGATGAGCTGAGGGTGTTGGGAGCGTAGTTCTCTGGGTCCGCAAAGAGCGAGATGGCCAAGGTCAGCAGATTCGACTGCAGAAGCGCCTCGCTGCCCCCCGCCGGACTCTGATTGACGAGCTTGATATAGCACTGCAACACTCTGCGTTGGACCATCATCTCCAAGTCCTGCAACTGCAAGGCGGGAGTCAATCGCTGTGAGATGTCATCAGTCGTCTTCTTGGAGGGCAAAGCCTTTAGAAAGGCTGTTGTGCTCTGCAGCATGGCCGCAATGCGCTTCGAGACATCCACAGTCAAGAGCCGATTGTTGAACTGCAAGAATGCTAGGATCGATCCGAGAGCGCACTCTCGAACATGTGTGAGGAAAGATGCCTCCAGCAGACCACGCGATGACACATTGTCTTTGGCGAGGGGCTTCGGCAGGGCGTTCTTCCACAGGAGCAGCAGCTGGGACAGATGGATCTTTACGAAATTGGGGCCAAGAGACATGAGGCCGCCGATGAGAATCCAGGCAACTTGGATCTGAGTGCTCGAGACGCGCAGCTCCGTCTGGCCGCTCGACTTGAGAAGGTTCGTCGCCATCGTCAACACCCTGCTGTTGACGTCGAGAGACCCGTGCAGCGGGCGGAAGGGGCTGGCGCTCAACGCGGCAGCAAGACCGTGGGCGAAGCCGGAGCATTTTCGTGGGGAGTTGCGGCCTGTCCCTAGGACGGAAAGCTCCCGGCTCAGGCTGTTCATGCAGATGGAGAGACAGGGCATGAGCTGCTGGGGGCAGGCCAGGACGAAGATCTTGGTGCAGTAGGAGGCGAAGACCTGGACCGAGTAGCTCGTGTGTTGGAGGACTTGAAGCAGCCCGTCACGGCAGGATTCGGCGAAGCTGCTGGCGGCGGGGCCAAGCGACTTGATGAGACAGGCCAGAGCACCAAGAGCGGCAATGAGCGTGTGCTTGTGCGGCTCAGGCCGCTCCGGAAGGCCCTGCGGGTAGTTCTTCAGGATGTTGTTGATGATCGTCTCGGCGGCCACAGTCTGTCCTGACTCGCTCAGGATCCTGCGGCCGATGACGTCTTGAATGATGGTGTCGACGATTTTCCTGGATATCAGCAAGCGATACCTGTTATTGCTGATAGTGGTGTGGCACAGCACATCCACGGTGAGGCTCTCGATGATTTTGAGATAGTTGCTCTGGACCGTCCTCTCCCCAAGCAGCCTGAAGAGCCTGCCGTAGCAGACGCCGATGGTGGCTCGAGACTTGTTGGATGTGGACCCCTTGACGAAGTGACCAGCCAGCAGTTTCATGATATCCTGGAACGACAAGGCGAGATCCTGAGGCCGCTTGCCCCCAGGGATGGGGCTGGACGACCGGGAGGGGATCTCGTCCTCGTCGGGCATGCTGGGAATGGTGGAGCTCCGCTTGAGGATGGCCTTGAGCTTCTTGGTCTTGGCGGTGGTGCCCTCGCCCACGATGGCCGACGAGTACCCCTGGACGAGTGCCTCGGCGAAGCAGCCGGCGGCGGCGTGGCGGACCTTGGAGGAGGACGAGTCGGCGGCCTTGAAGATGGCGGTCTCGAGCTTATCGAAGTCGCTCGAGTTCTTGAAGTAGGGCGTGTGCTTGACCATGGCCTTGAGGCAGCGGCACGCCGAGACGGCGACGAGCGAGCCCTTGTCGCCCGCGGCGGCGTTGCGGCCCTGCTTCCAGATGTCGCGGGAGATGTACTCGTCCATGAGGCCGCCGACCATGCCGACGACCTTGGCGAGGGCGACGAACACAGCGACGCGCATGCCGGCATTGCTCGACGCGGACTTGAGCAGCTTGAGGAGCGTGGTGCAGGCGAGCTGGTGCAGGCCGATGGCGCTGTCGCCGGCGGAGGCGAAGACGTCGCCGAGGCAGCTCACGGCGGCGTGCCTCGTGCGCGTCTCGCCCTCGGACTTGGACTTGCCGCCGGAGATGATGGCGACGAGGTCGTTGATGGTCTCGAAGAGCAGCTTCCTGTCGCCATGGCCGAAGATGTGCGCGAGACAGGCGCCCAGGTTGCTCCTTATTACCCTCGACGGCTGGGGGGAGGACAGGTTGATGATCTGGAAGATCTCGCGCTTGAGGTAGAACTGCTGGGCGGTGCAGTCGTCCGGCTCGAGGCCGAGGACATGTTTCCTCAGGCTGCAGACGAAGGTCAGGAGGAAAAGGTCCTGCTGCTCAGGAGGGAGGGCCTGCAGCTTGGGGAGGTCGAGCTCTGGCGTGGCGGTCGAGGCGCTGGCGTAGGTCGAGTAGGTGGTCGCGGCACCGGCCGAGCCCTCGGGCTCATGGAGGGACGACATGTCGGGGGAGATGTTGGATTGCCAGTGGCCGTGTGTCCCTCTCTTTCTCTCGCCCTCTTCGCCTCCGGCTCCAGCGGTGTCGTCGAAATCCCCTCTTGTTCCGTCAGGGTCCTGAGGCGACGTGGTGTGATCGTGCAATGGGAGATGGAGGAGGGAGGTGCTGATGGCACGTCCGCCATCTGAGGTCTGGGGCAGGAGCAGGTGGGGCCAAGCTTGGAGACATCGGGCGCACCTGCCGTTGTCGATGGTGGAGTCCTCGGTGAGGCTGAAGCGTCATCAGCCACTGAACATGGATGCATCAGCCACACCAGCCCCCGCAAGTACAGGGTAGTCGCAACACTGGAGTCAAGATACCCTCCAATTGGAATCATCATGAAATCCAAAGCTCAAAATCAAAGCTTCAATGTTCGGGACTTCTGACCTCTGACCTCTGACCTCTGACCCGCCCACAATCCAAGTCCAGCTCCAAGAGACTCACTTGAGCCTTCTTCCAATGGCATATCTAGTCGGTGCGAGGGGATCGCATCTTACGAGCCCCATCACCTCCATCACATCGCGCGCCCTGCGAGCACATTCAAGAGCACCCTTTATCTGCCGACAATGCTTGCGCCTGCGGCCCTTCAGCGCAACGGCCACGCAGGACGCCGGACACAACAAGTGGTCCAAGGTGAAGCACGTCAAGGCCGTCACGGACAAGAAGAAGATGGCCGATCGCCTCAACTTCACCAAGCTCATTGCTCTGTACTCGAAAAGTCGGTGCGTTCCTGATGCCAGTCACCCCGTTGAAGACTCGGCATCCATCCGTCATCCACTCGCTGCTCACCCCCAACTCAATGTCCATGCCTAGCCTTCATGTTGATCTCGGTCTTTTCCACACCTTTCATACTCGTACATCCTCTCATTTTCGTGATCATTGACTGATACAAGCATTCCATGGAACAGTGTACGGTGATGATGTCAAGTCCAACCCGCAGCTGGCGAGCTCCATAGCCGCTGCGACAAAGGGTGTGTCTCACTCATATTCATCTAGTACCATCCTCACCGATCCATTGCGGTGAAATAAAGAATGTCTTGAACTGATTACATCTCCCCCGTCTAGCCAGCATACCCAAAGCCCTCATCGAGGCCGCCATCGCCCGCGGCCAAGGCCGCTCCGCCACCGGCGCCCAGCTCGAGCCCCTCACCCTCGAGATCCTCATGCCCCCCAACATCGCTCTCATCGTCGACATCGAAACCGACAACAAGACCCGCTCTCTGCACGACCTCAAGTTCGTCGTCAAAAAGGCCGGCGGCGTCGTCGGCTCCACGACCTTCTTCTTCTCGCGCCGCGGCCGCGCCGTCTTCAAGGCGAGGGACAGCGACGCCGCCGCCACCGCCCCGCCCTCCCTCGCAGACGTCATGGACGAGGCGCTCGAGCACGAGGGCGTCGAGGACGTCGAGGAGGCACCGCACGGCCCGCACGGCCCGCACGGCGGCGGGTACCAGGTCTGGACCGAGCCGGGGCGCCTTGCGGCCGTCACGGAGGCTGTCGCGGGGAGGCTCGGCCTCGAGATCCTCGAGTCGGATATCGTGTGGGCGCCGAACGACGAGACGAAGGTCGATGTCGAGGCGTCCTCGGATGTCGTGGACGGATTGTCCAACATGCTGTCCGGGCTGAGGGAGTACCCGGAAGTGAAGGCGATCTATGCCAACATCCGCCAGGGAAGCGTCGAGGACGGCGAGTGGGAGAAGATAGAGAGGCATATAGATGTATGAAGACTGTGCGAAGATGATCCACATCTCTTTCGCAAGACAGACTTCATGTACCTGGGATGAGGCATCGTTCCCGCAAGGGATCATATATTGTTTTGAACGGAAGGTTACGTTCCTTCCATGTAACCATCTTGGATGCCTTGTTCTCGGTGAATGAATCAACAATACCCAAAACGCCATCCATGCAGCACCGCCCTCTTTCATCGTCAATCTGTGTGCCGAGGGTGTCCCAATTTCCAGGCCGGGTCCCCGAACCGCTCTCTTCTCGCCAGTCAACAGCCCATTTTCCCTCCGTTCTCACAGACACGGCTTCTCCGAGCCCTTTCTACCCCTCCCCATCGGTCAATTCCCACCGGCAACCCTTCAATTGACCCCTCAGCCGGTCAATGCCGCCTCTCAACGGGCCAATTTCGGCCCTGAATCGCTCCCTTCCCCCCTTCAGTCGGTCGCTCCCCCCCCCCCCAAACAGTTGATCCCACCTCTCTCGCGGCCACTGTCCCCTCTCAACCGGCCATTTCCCCCGTAAGTCATAATCGCCCCTCAACCAGACACAACCCCCCCTCAATCCCCCCTCCTCTCCTGAACCTGCTTCAGCTTCTGCCGCGCCACAATCCGATGATACTCCGCGACCACCTCGTCCCGATCCCTGGGCACCTGGTTGCACTCCTCCGGCTTCGGCCAGAACCCGTTCACCGTGAACCGGTTGTCAAGATTCGTCCCGAAGTAGAACATGATGCCGATCGGGAACATGACGTATGTTCCGAACTATGGGAAATCCTAGTCAGCGTGATGCTCTTCTGCGAACCCCCTCCTCCTCCTCTTCTTATTTTTTTTTCATCATCTCCCCCCTGCCATAATTTCTCTTCCTTCATATTCTCACTCTCTTCATCAAAGTCCTCCTCGTTCTTCATCTTCTTTTCCCCTCTCGTTCTGTTCCTCTCATTCCTCGATCTTCTCCCTCTCCTTCGATTTCTCCTCTTCCTTCATCTTCTTCCCCTCCCTCCTCCTCCTTCAATTGCCACAGCACCATCCCACCCATCCAATGGACGCGCATCCAGGCAAAAGGGATCGTGAATGAGAGTCAAATCGCCCACATACCTTGAACACCTCGAGGTTTAATCCACCCATCGTTGCTCAATTGACCTTTTTGTCCCCTGATGCTTGAACAGGATCACGTCCGCGCATCAGACCATCATGAATGCGAAGACCCTCTTTCAAGAGGTGAGGTTGAAGTCCCGAGCGCTGACTAATCAGCGTCATCGGATCCGTCAACCCCGCCACCCGCATCACCATTGATTGGCACTCCAGGCACGCCCTCTGATAGCCCCCCTTCAACTCGATTCGAAATTCAAACTGAAAAGCCTTTAAGGCACGTCCGCACTCGCACATCTAGATGCATGAGTACTCCAGAGGGGCATTACTCACAGAGGACTCAGGAGTCCTACCGTGTTCATTCAGCATCGTAGACCGGTCCAACCTCCAATACATGTACTCGGGGGGTCTTTGATTTTGTTTATGTCCCGTCTCCAACTTCATAGGAGAATCTAACTTCCCCTTGGCAAATCCTCACACAACGCCTCATATAGTACAGAAACCATCCATCTATGTATTACCCATGCCACGGCCGTCGCGTTGCCTATGCCATAAATATTTCGATTCTTCTCATCTAAAATAAGTTACACAAAAGAAGAAGAAAAAAGAAAGTCGTGCTATCGATGCAAGCTTCCAGAGACGCCCATCCCCCCGCCCCCCCCCTTGAGCTTCAAAACCAACCCCGAAATCCTACAGAATCATCAATCATGCTTCGTACTCCCCACCAGACCATTTCCTGCCTGCTATCGCCCATCCCGACCGAATCCTGAATACGACTGCAACGCCATCAGGTGAAACAAAGCGTACAAAAACAAACCAACAAAAAGCTGGCGTACCCCGTGTCAGAACGAAAATCAACGACGAAAAGAAAAAAAAACAATACAATGACGGGCATTGGAGACAGAGGGAGACCAGGATGGAAGCAAAGAGGGTTGAGGTCCCGAGGGATGCGGGAGTGGGCTGTGAACATAAGAAATGTTCATCGCCGCGCAATGCAACCCACTGCAATGGCAAGGCCGAGGCCATTCTCACGGCGCTGCTGAATCGGCCCTCCTGCCCACCGTCTCCAGCTGAGCCGCCTCCGCCTTGGACCCGCCCGCGAGGGGCGTCTCCTTGGCCTTCTTCCCCTGGCTCTCCCTCCTCGTCTTCTCCCTGCGAGCCCCGTCCTTCCTCCTCGGCGTCCGCGCCTCCTCCACCTTAGCGAGGAGCGGAGGCCTCTCCTGCCTCATCTTCGCCTGCGCATCCTCCATCATCAGACGCTCCGTGAAGCTGCGCGGCTCGCCCATGATCGACGGCGTTATCACGCTGTGGCGGAAGCTGTGCAGGTCCCCCTCGTCGATGCCGCTGCGGCCGTCCAGCCCGCCGACGAACGTGTTGATGTTCCCCAGCGAGGCGGCCAGCGCGTACACGCCGGGGTCCTTGACAACGGGCATCACCACCGGTCGGCCCTTGTAGGAGCCGATGGTCGCGGGCTGAGACCTGTTGGCGGGCGTGACGTCGGATCCGCGGCGCGGCGGGTCCGAGATGGCTACCGCGCTGGGCGAGGCGGAGGGAGACTCTTGGCCCGCCTTCTTGCGCGAGGAGGATGCTGCTTTGTCGGGCTCGTCGTCCGAGTCGGAGTCGAGGGGAGGGAGCTGTCGTGGCTTTCGTCGCGGCGGTTTCGGGGAAGCACCTAGGTCACATGGCTCCAGGTCGAACATCTCCATGTCCTCGGCGTCGTCGTCGTCGTCGTCGTCGTCGGATGCGACGTGGCCTTTCTCCTGTGTGACCATAGTCTCGCTCGGTGCTCGCTGGTGAGTGACGGGCATGGCGGCTGCCGGGGGTGCTTCGTTCGGTTCTTGAGGCTCGGACTGCATCGGACCCGGGTTGGGGGGATTCTTGGAGGACCGCAGGTTGTACATGGTCAAGTAGTCGTTCTCGTCGGAGGAAGAGGAGTCGTCGTCGACAGCAACACCCAGCTCCTCCAGTGGTACACCTCTGTATTCACCGCCCTGTTCTATGGATGATCCAGAACTGCTGGCGGCCTTGCTGGCCGTGGAAGCCTCCATTGCGTCGCCGGGCCTCGTCAGGCTCTTTTGAAATTCGTACTGATGCTCCTGCCTGAAATGTTGTGATTGTTGTTGCTGTTGCTGCTCCGGTTCAGTCTCGTTCTCCTCCTCCAAGACAGGATTCACCACGGTCCAAATGGTGCCTGCTTCTAAAGGTCTCCGGGAGAGGGCTCGGAGCGCCTCCGAGGAGGAAATCTTGGGTGGCGCGACAGGGATGGTCAAATCGCCGTCCAGGATATTATTCAGGCTGATCGATTCGTCATCCAGCTCGGGCAGGGTCACGCCGGAGAAGGCGGGCAGGCTGGATGCCTGGGGCGATGCCGTAGGCAGCACCTCTGCGCCGCTCACGTCGAAGCGGACCCGCCTGGGGCTTTGCGGCGTCTTGGACAGGCTCGAAGACCGGCGCAAGGCGCTCTTGCGGGTCTTGGAGTCGCTCTTATCGGAGCAGACAGACGAGGGCGATTCGTCGGGGCCCCGCATTGTTCCCTCGACGGCGGGGGGCAGGCCAAAGTCCACGGCCGTCTGAGGCGTCATGGGGGTTGCATCGCACGGCTGCTCCAGAAACTTGTCCGTGAGAACAAGGGCCGTCTCCGGCTTGGTCTCCGACCCATCGGCTGTCGAGAGCGGGTACAGGTCGCCGTCATCGATTCTCTCCCCTCCCGTGATCGATGACGTCGTGATCGTGGTCGCAGTCGTGGAGACCGACGATATCGCTGTAGACGGTGAATCTTCCAATGCTGCGGAGATGTGATCTGTTGGTGCCATGGATGGTGATGAGGAGGAGGAGAAGGAGGATGCTGCGGCCACGACTGCTGCTCGTGTTTCCGATGCCGACGAAGCACGCATAGTGATGGCCGATGAGTCTCGGGAGGATGACGAGGTGGTGGAACGTGGGGGGGAGGCGCCCTCCAGCAGGGGCAGGTAGCTCGGCGTGAAGAGGCCTCGCAGATGATCTTCCCGTTCGCGGCCAGTGTCTCCTCCCGCCAGTGGGCTGAGGAGGGGGTCCGAGTCGACTCCGGCGCCGGGCAGACGGAAGTGGTCGAGCGGGTCTGAGGGCGGCTGGTGGTGAGGGCCGCTGTTGGAGAGGCAGTCGGCGGGACGCTGCAGCTGCGAGTCACCTTGACACTCGAGATCCGGGCGGAGGTGAGGATAGTGGACGAAGGAGCGCACAATGGCGCGTCTGACGCTGGATGCGACGTCGGCGCTCACGTCCTCGAGCAGGTGGTAGCAGTGTCGGTGGAAGTCCTGGAGCAGGACCTCGCGGTGGGTTCGAATGTTGGCCTCGAGATCGTCCAGCTTGAGCTGGAGGCTGACGAGCAGGCTTGCCTCCATGGCGGGCTAACGGAATGCTGCGGGCGGACTGAAGCGAGGTCTGGACGGCCTTGGGATGCGCATGACGCTAGCAGCACGCCGGACAATGGTGTTGGGCGGATGGAGGAGGAGGGTGTTTGGTCGATCGTCAGAGGAGCATCTCCTGGGGTCGAGGTCCGATCCGTTCGTATTCTGTTAGGTGCGGTGGTGTCAGTAATGGTCCATGTTATGAGGTACTTGTAGGCACTCCGAAGTATGTACTAGTAGTAGGCCGGTACGGAGGCAATGACGGATGGATGGAGGGAAGGATGAATGGATCAATGGATCCATGAACGGGTCCAGGATGGAGGTCGTACGGTGATGCCTGTCGATGGTGGTGTAACTTTGCTTTTTAGGACGGCGTTGTCCGTAAGGCTGCTCTCCAAAAAGCAAGACCGCACCGGCACTCGGAGGAATTGGCGAGAAGAATGCGAAAGGAGCAGAGGGTATGGAGAGAGAATGGGGAGG
>NIGD01000004.1:1838138-1851340 GCA_003055185.1 Escovopsis sp. TC | reverse complement strand
GGGGAGAAGTAGAAGGGACTGGAGGGTGGGAAAGGGCGAGAAGTGAGGGCCGGGTAGAAGATGGAGACTGAGGGATGGAGAAGATGGAGAGGTGGATGGATGGACGGGTGGATGACAGTGACGTGACGGGCCGCACTGGTTGGCGATGAGGTTTGACTCTAGTACGAGCACATGGAGTCGGCGTCGATTATGGTGGGGTGTTTTGGGTGGAACCGAGTGGTGATCTCATCGGGCTCGAGGGGAGTTGGAAATTGAGGGGTCGTCGAGCCGTGCCCATTGGCATTCTGGGACCTCGCATGGCGATCTTCAGCACGTGGGCACGGAGTACGGAGTAATGATCCCCATCATCATTCAATTGCCTGCTGTAGGCGTGCAATGCTGAACTCACTGGATTCAAAAGGCCTCTGGTATGACTGACTGGCCCAGGGTCATTGTGAGGTTGACGGGCTGGGGCCGCGGGCTCTCGCGAAGTGCAGATGCACATACATGGATGTATACTACTAGTAGTACCTATAGTACGACTAGTAGTAGTATGCAGTATCCATGGCATTCAGATGTCGACTTTTATGTGTTTTCATGACCGCAATGAGAAAGACCACCTCCTGAAACATTCTGTATGTACAATGGCTCCTCGAGTTCCCTCGCTCTTTCTTGCGCTGTTCACCCGACATGAGTTTTGCTTGATCTGGTGTCAAGCAGCAGCACCGCCCCATGTACTCCCCGATCACGCCGTCTATGGGCCTCCGGGCCCCCAGGTCCCCATCCACTCCCTCTATCCGTCAATGTCGTCGGCGCGGTTTATTCCAATGGGTAGGATGTCGCGGCGAGAGACTCGAGATGCTCTCTGTGATGCTCGTTGGCCTGTTCTCAAGGTGTCAGCTTGCGAGGCACCGCAGCAGATTCGGATGGATGTGAGTCCCCCAGGAAGAGGACGAGGGTGAGGGAAGGAAGTGGGGGAGAGGGGGGGGAAGGGTTGGGCTTCAGCGTACAAAGGGCTTTCCGCAGTAGTTGCAGTAGGCGATCTCGGCCTTGTCGGTGTTGATGTAGATCTTGGGGTGGCCGCCCGCGCCGCCGCCGCCATCGCACACGACGATGCGCTCCTTGACCCACGTCACGGGTGTCTGGTGGACCATCTCCATCGCGGAGAGAGGTTGAGGCTGCAGCACGACACAAAACCTCCCGTTAGCCCTTGCTCACTCTCATACGCAATCTTTCGATATTCGCCCCGCCCATAAGAGCCTCCTTTCCGTTGACAGATCCCCGGGGGGAAGAAGGGGGAGGGGGTTCTCTTGCGCCCGTACCTGGAGATCGAAGTTGGTCTGCTCGAAGCGAGGCCCCGTCATGGCCTGCGACCTAGGCTTTTGGCTGCGCGACCACACAGACATCCTGTTCGGCGCCTGGCTCGCGGGCCTGCCCTGGCCCTCGGGCACCACGGCGGCGGATTTGGAGTCGGCTTCGGCATCGGCGGGCGAGCGCTGCTTGCGGGAGCTCGAGGGCACGGCGGAGGCTGCCTCGAGTCGGGGCACGGAGGTGCTGAGGGTCCGGAGCTGGGGCGCGCGCATCGCGGTGCGCAGCAGTGGCCGCAGGGCCCTGATCTGTGAGGACGCCATGGCTTGGGTTTGCGACGTGTGCGGTCGGACTAGACCTGCCAATGCGCGAGGGGGGGGGGGGGGGGGTGGAAGCCGAGCGGGTTCCGAAATCGAGCCCGGATTCGATGTTGACGGAGACCTGGAGACTGCATGAGTTGATGGCGAGGCCAAGACGCTCGGTTCCGGGAGATGGTTTATCCGGAGTCCTGCCGATCGAGTCTGCCTGATCGGCATGAGGTTGTTTTGGCT
Source organism: Escovopsis sp. TC (assembly GCA_003055185.1). Taxonomy (NCBI): domain Eukaryota; kingdom Fungi; phylum Ascomycota; class Sordariomycetes; order Hypocreales; family Hypocreaceae; genus Escovopsis; species Escovopsis sp. TC. Next base: position 1,849,502 of record NIGD01000004.1, on the reverse strand, counting down.
TGAGAAATCCAATTTACGTCTTGAAGATCGCAGCTTCATCTCGCGAATGGACCGACAAAGCCTCCATTCCCCCATCCGACACGAAAGAGTGTATGTGAAGACGCCTGATCCTCTTGATCACGAGAAACACGTCGTCGGCCTGATCACGAGAAAAGAGCTACTCTGGAGGAGGACCAGCGCGTCATCATAGCCGGAACCTGATTACCATCGCTGTTCGCAAGAAAAAAAAAAGAAGAGAAACAAAGAGAAAGGCAAAGAAAGACCGAGATGGCGTCCGAAACGCCCAAGGCCGTGTCCTCGCGGCTCCTGACCATGAAGTTCATGCAGCGAGCCGTCGCATCCTCCACAGCCTCCTCGCCCTCCTCCCCCGACGCGGATTCGCAGCAGTCGTCGTCGTCGTCGAAGCGGCGCAAGCTGCAGCACTCTTCGCCGGCGCAGAGCCGGCTGCACGCGCAGATCGACGAGGCCGCCATCAAGGCCGCGCTCGAGGACCAGGAGGCGAAGCGGCAGGCCGCGCTGGCGGAGCACCTCGCGGCCGACTCGCACTGGGTGCTCAACCCGTCGCTGATCAAGCCGGCGGCCGGGGCGACGAGCGGGGCGAAGAACTCGACGACGACGACAACGACGACGACAACAACGACAGGCACAACGACGACAGGCACAACGACGAAGGCGCCGCTGAATATTGTCTACGTTGGATACGGGGATGTGGACTCGGGGAATGAGTCTGGCTACGAGGACTCGCCGCAGATTGGGCGGACGTACAACAACCTGACGCACAAGGATGGCGAGAAGGAGAGGGAGAGGAAGGAGAGAAAAGAGAAGAAGAACAAGAACAACCAGGTAACGGGGATCCACGACATTTCCAACCAGAGCAGCAACATGGGGAGGAATTTGCTCGGCCAATTTGTGAGCCAATGACTGTTCGCAAGCTGACACAGGATTTTTTCCCCTTCCACGACAGACTTCCGAGAGATCGGCCAAAAAACAAAAGTCCGCATTGGACGCTGAGACAGATTCTAGCGACGGCGGTTCCTCGTCTTCCTCCTCTTCGAACGACGACGACGACGACGCCGACAACAACAACAACAACAACAGCGATGCCTCGGGCTCGGACATCGAGATGAAAATGAGCGCCGAAGCCCCGGCCGGCCGGTCGCAATCCCGATCGCGGCCGAGGCCGAGCCTGGAGAGCATGCGGGCCAAGGACTTCCGGGACAGGCGGAGGCAGAAAGAGGTCCGGCTGAACAAGATCACATCCATCTCCGCGGGCGGCGGCAACAGCCCGTCGGTGTCGCGCGGGCAGAACCAGAGGGCCTCGAACCGGTCGAAAGCACCGCGGAGGGGTTGAAAGTGGATCGGAGGGGAAATCAGGGGGGAGCATGGCATCGCGTTGCTCGTGGATGAGGCGGGGATTGGGGGTGCTTGATCTTGGGCGAGGAGAGCGCGGCGTTTGATCTTTTTTTTTTCTTTTGGGTAATGGAGGAAGGGATCGCAGTGGAAGCGGGAGCCTCATCTGGCGCGGATAGAATCTGGTCATGATTTTCTCAGATTATTTTTGGACGGAGAAAGGGGCGAAGAGGGGGTGGGGGGGGGGGGGGGGGTGTCCGGGTTCGGTCTTCACCCTAGGTAGATGATCTCGGATGTATGCCTCGGCGTTGCACGCGTGTGACTGTGTCCCTCGACCTTCGGAACCTCGGCCTTTCGGCACAGACGGTCACGATTCTACGAGGTATGGTGCCTCATCGTCTCAGCAAGACCCTAACTCTGCTTGGAACCGACGGGGCACGAGCTCTTGTCAGTCCTGGCGGCAGGTCGAGTCACTGCTGCATGGTCCCGGGGGGACGTGCTGCCCAGCCCCTGCGATGGCTCAGCAATTGATGGATCATGTCATCGCGTGGAGGCCCGCGTTCCGGCCTCGTGCCGTGCCGAGGGAGGTGATGCGTGATTCGAACCCGTTCTCTCCTGATCGCGCAATGATCACGGACCTGTCGCCTGCCCGGGTTTACAAATAACGCCGTACGGCAAGGAGTAAAGTTTTCCATCGACACCGCGAAGAAGCTATTCAGGGTACCAGTACTCCGTACCCCGTACGGGTGCTCCGTCCGGAGCATGTTGCCGGGCAGACGGGATGATGCCTCCCCGCGAAGCTGTCCGATACGCGGAGTATTCGAGCTCCGTTCATGTGTCCTCCAAGGGGCAGGAAAACCTGAAACCTGGAACCAGAAGGCCAGAAACGTACGGAGTACGGAGTACAAGAGACCTAGTCTCCTGCCCCTGAGGAGAACAGAGTCCTACGGAGTACATACCGAGGGCTTCCTGAGGTTGGTGGCGCTGGTTGGGCGAAGGGGAAAAAAGGAAGCACCTCGCGAGGGATGCAGTTTTTGAGAGGGTTCCTTCTGGCCGAGGGCTCACCGACAATGGTGATGATCGTCGGGGATGAGGGGGCAAGGGAAGGCATGAGGCATGAGGCATCAGGCAGGACGGTCTCTGTACGGGCTGGATCATGGAGGAGTATGAAGCATGGAGGAGTATGGAGCATGGAGGAGCATGGAGGATGGGGTACTCCGTATGTGATCTTGTGAAGGGGAACGAGTGCGGGAGCTGGCTAGCCCGTCTTACTGAGTTGGGTGAACTTAATTCTGGGCGCGAGGGGGGCACGAGTACATGTACGGGGCGGGAGGGCGAGTTGGGCGGGAGGTTTGGTGTCGTTCGGGGGAGAGGAAGAGGAGTGAGGGTCGGGATGGGCCGGGTGTCTTCTAAGATGCCTGGATAGTACTCGTACCCGGTCGTCTGAGGGGGGGAGCACTTCCTGGCCAGGCGGATTCGTACGGAGTCATGGATCTAGATGGATCCAGATCCAGATGGATATTTGGAGTCCGGAGTTGGAGGAATGGGGGGCATGGAGTTCTGGTGCTTGGGACCCCGAGCCTGTACGAGGAGAAGGGAGGAGGGAGGAGAGAGGAGAGAGGAGGGAGCAGGGAGTCATGGAGTCAGGAGTGAGAAGGGTAGAGGTAAGAGCGGTCTACGGAGTAGACGCCGTATGACTCGCTAGATCCTTGATGATGAAGCCGATATGCCTTCGGATTTGGCATTGGGACGATGACCTAGCGATTGGATGGATGGATGAAATGGATCTGGATCTATTTTGGGTTCTAAGGTCGAGCGTCCATCGGTTGAGCGAGCCGCGGTCCACTGCTCCCCCTTCCCCCTTTTTCCCCAGGCCGAAGCCCAGGCACCGGGAAGCCTCAGCTCTTCTGTGGGAGGGGCTCGCCGATACATGGGCCACTGGTGAATGACGACGGTACGGAGTAGGTATGTATGGATCAACCTTTGAGCCCCCAGCTTCATAGTGCGGGGATATAGGCGGGCTGGATACCGGTACGTGTGGCAACAGCGAGGATGGCAGGGCATGGCGATGGCTGTGGCAGAGCGCAAGCCGTACTCTGTATTTCGTACAGAGTCCAGAGGGGTCGAACTCGTGCTGCTGTGCCTCGGGATGCAGCAGCATGCGGGGATGATGGACAGATCTATTGATGCTTTCGTACGAGGAGGAATGCAATGGATCTACCACGAGGTGCGGGATACCCCGTAGGAAGACTGGATATGGGAGTGCGAGCACTCGTGCGGAGGGTTTTGGCGTTGAAGAGGACACGATAGCCTCTAGCTCCGCCCCCCTCCCCCCCGGCCAGATGCGAACCCTGAGGGACAGACGCCCGAGGGATTTTGGTGCGCCGGCGGGCCTCCACTGCCTCGTGCCAGGATTTGTATCCGGACGGGGTGGGAGGGACGGGATGCAGGGCAGGCTGGACTCGTAGAGCGATCGGCATCTGGGGTTGAGGCCTGGAGGGAACATGAAGGGCACGAGGGCAGTCGTCTTGTGACGCGGCCTGCTCTGCCCCTGGATCGCGATGGTGTCCCAGGTCGCAATGGATGGATGGATCTCCTGTGGACATCCACGATCGATCCGCAAGATAGATGAGATTTGCCAGACTGCCTACTCATTGATACTTGTTCATGCCGCCTCGCCCCCCCCTGGTGTGCAATCCACGACTCCAATCGAGCCCTGGAGTGTCCCGTCGAGGCGGTGCCCGGGACGGCCAAGTCGCCACAGCCGCATCCGCCTGCCCGCCTTCCATCGTGGGGCATCCATGGATGGATCCATCCATGGATTCGAGGGGATGGATGGGAAGGCCGGGGCGCTGGCGTCCTCCAGCTCCATTCACAGCGGGAGTTGCGGCTCTCATGTCCTCTGTGGTGGGTTCTGTGATGCCTCACGCACGAATCGACGACTCCATTGGGTGCGGCCGTGAATGGCTTCTTCAGCTGTCGTCGTTTGCGATCCATGGGGCAGCCACTCGGCAATGGCCCATCCCTCTCTGATGGGATCTCTGATGGGATCTCTGATGGGATCTCTGATGGGATCTCTGATGGGATCTCTGATGGGATGGCCTGGCCTGCAGATGTTCAGCATCGCGAGGATGGGAGCCCGACTGGAACTCGACAGGACCGCGTGTGTCTGGCATCACGACACACGGGCATGGAATGCGCCCACGAGACCACGAGACAACGATCCCCCACATCCAGTCCTCCTCCAGTCCATCCTGGACTCTCATCGCCCCCGACGGTCGTGAATCGAGCCGCCTCCCGATACGACTCGTGCCCGTACCTGCACGAGGCGGCACCGCCTGCATGGATGATGGATGATGGATGCAGTCATACTCCATACTCCATACTCCATACTCCATACTCCATACTCCATACTCCATACTCCATACTCCATACTCCATACTCCATACTCCATACTCCATACTCCATACTCCATACTACTCCATACTCCAGACTTCATGCTTGTACTCGGATCTCGTACTCCATGCATTGATGTCCGTGCCTCTTCGAATCCAATCCATCCTGGATCCATCCATCCTGGATCCATCCATCCTGGATCCATCCATCCCATTCCATTCCCCGGGCTCTTTCTGGCCTTGACCGCACTCGATGCCACGGGCTGTCGTGCTACTTCTCCAGCGTCAAGCCATTGCCGCGATTCCACTCGATCCAAACGCCACTCGCACTTGATCCATCAATCAATCGAGTCCATCCAGTAGGCGTGCTGGACGGCTCCAGTTCCCGCAACTCCAGACAGAGACGCTGCAACGCTGCGACGCTGCGACGCCACCCAGAAAAACCGTTCCTCGAAACACAATTCACCTCGACTCCTCCAACCTCCCGACTGCTCTTCCTCCTCTTCCACCTTTCCGGCGCCTTCTCCTCCCCCTCCTCCTCCTCCCCCCTTCTCCTCTCTTTTTTTTTTCTGTCGTCGTCTTCTTCTTCTTCTTCTTCCTCTTCCTCTTCTTCTTGTTCATTTTCATACAACCCCTCTTCTTTTTCCTTCCTCTCCTCCTCCTCCTCCTTCTTCTTCTTCTTGTTCTCACTCCCTCCCTCCCTCCCTCTCTCCTCGCCTCCCTCCGTCAGGCACCGGCAGACCAGTCCATACATACCTACATACACCCCTACACACACACATACTCCCTTCACACATCGCCATCATGCCTCTCCCCGCTTCGCAGGCCGAGGCTGAGCCCGCCACGCAACCCCAGGCCCACTCCCAGGGCCCTCCCTCCCGCCACTCCCCCGTCGTCCTCCTGACGGATCGCCTGGAGAAGCCCTCGCTCGATGATCGCGACTATCGCGTCATCCTGCTCAAGAACGGCCTCGAGGCGCTCCTCGTCCACGACCCAGACACCGACAAGGCCAGCGCCGCCCTCGACGTCAACGTCGGAAACTTCAGCGACGAGGATGGCATGCCCGGGATGGCCCACGCCGTTGAGCATGTGAGTTCGCCACCGTTGCTGTTGCTGTCGCCATTGTCGTCCTCGCCGTGGTCCTCCCCGTCCCTCTTGTCTACCTACATGAACATATCTTGACTGACGCAACCTCACCCATGGTCCAAATAGCTCCTCTTCATGGGCACAAAAAAGTTCCCCATCGAGAACGAATACGGCCAGTACCTCTCTGCCAACTCGGGCAGCTCCAACGCATACACAGCCTCCACCTCGACAAACTACTACTTCGACGTCGCCGCCAAGCCGGCCAACGACCAAGACCCCTCCGACACGAATCCCTCTGCCCTGCGCGAGGCCCTCGACCGCTTCGCCCAATTCTTCATCGAGCCCCTCTTCCTCTCCACCACTCTGGACAGGGAGCTCAAGGCCGTCGACTCGGAGAACAAGAAGAACCTGCAGAACGATGCCTGGCGCCTCAACCAGCTCGAAAAGTCCCTCTCGAATCCGAATCATCCCTACTGCCACTTCTCGACGGGTAACCTCGAGGTCCTCAAGACCAATCCCGAATCCAGGGGAGTCAACGTCAGGGACAAGTTCATCGAGTTCCACGCCAAGCACTACTCCGCCAACCGCATGAAGCTTGTCATCCTCGGACGCGAGCCCCTCGACGTGCTACAGAAATGGACCGTCGAGTTCTTCTCCGCCATCGAGAACAAGGACCTGCCGCCCAACAGGTGGACCGACCAGGTCCCCTTCCGAGACACCGATATCGGAGTGCAATGGTTCGCCAAGCCCGTCATGGACTCCAGAGAGCTCAATCTGTACTTCCCCTTCATCGACGAGGACGACCTGTTCGAATCCCAACCCAGCCGATACATTGCGCACCTCGTTGGTCATGAGGGCCCCGGAAGCATCATGTCGTACATCAAGAGCAAGGGGTGGGCAAACGGCCTCTCCGCCGGCGCCTACCCAATCTGTCCCGGAACGCCAGGCCTCTTCGAGGTCCAGGTCAGACTGACCGAAGAAGGTCTCAAGGTCTATCCCGAGATCGTCAAGATCTTCTTCCAGTACATCGCGCTTCTGCGAGAGGCGCCGCCCCAGGAGTGGATCTTCCAGGAACAGAAGGGGATGGCCGACGTGGATTTCAAATTTAAGCAAAAGACTCCCGCCAGCCGTTTCACGAGTCGGATCAGCTCCGTCATGCAGAAGCCGCTGCCCCGCGAGTGGCTGCTGAGCGGACAGTCCCGCCTCCGAACGTTCGACTCGAAGCTGATCGAGCAGGCCCTCACCAAGATCCGCCCGGACAATCTCCGCCTCAACATCGTCTCCCGGACGTTCCCCGGCAGCTGGGATCAGAAGGAGAAGTGGTACGGCACCGAATACTCGTACGGACGGATCCCGAGCGACCTGATGAACGATTGGAAGCAGGCGGCCGAGACGCGCTCCGAGAATCGCCTGCCGGAGCTTCACCTCCCCCACAAGAACAGCTTCATCCCTAACAAGCTCGAGGTCGAGAAGGACGAGGTCGCGGAGCCGGCGCTGGCCCCACGGATACTGCGAAATGATGCACTGGCCCGAACGTGGTGGAAGAAGGACGACCTCTTCTGGGTCCCGCGAGCCAACGTCATCGTCAGCCTCAAATGCCCGCTCATCTACGCGACGGCGCAAAACAGCGTCAAGGCGAGGCTGCTCTCGGAACTCATCCGGGACGCCCTGGAAGAGTACTCGTACGACGCCGAGCTGGCCGGTCTCCAGTACTCGGTGTCCCTGGACAACCGCGGCATGTTTCTCGACATCTCCGGATACAACGACAAGCTGCCCGTGCTCTTGGAGCGTGTCGTGACGACCCTGCGAGACATCGAGATCAAGGACAGCCGCTTCGACATCGTCAAGGAGCGTCTCTCTCGCGGCTACGAGAACTGGCAGCTGCAGTCCTCGTACCTGCAGGTCGGAGACTACATGGCATGGCTGAACGCGGAGCGCGACTTCCTGGTGGAGGAGCTGACTCTCGAGCTGAGCGGCATCACGGCCGACGACGTCCGACAGTTCCACGGGGAGATGCTCCGCCAGATGTACGTCGAGATTCTCGCCCACGGCAACGTGTACAAGAAGGACGCGCTGAGGGTGACGGACATGGTCGAGTCGATCCTCAACCCCCGGACGCTGCCGAAGTCGCAGTGGCCGATCATCCGGTCCCTGATTCTGCCTCGCGGCTCCAACTTCGTCTACAGAAAGACGCTCAAGGACCCGGCCAACGTGAACCACTGCGTGGAGACGTGGTTCTTCGTGGGTGACAAGGGTAACCGCCAGGTGCGGGCCAAGACGCTCTTGATGGACCAGATGATCCACGAGCCGGCCTTTGATCAGCTGCGGACGAAGGAGCAGCTGGGATACATTGTCTTCGCGAGCATGAAGACGTTTGCGACCACGTGCGGTCTCCGCTTCCTGATCCAGAGCGAGAAGACGCCCGAGTACGTTGACGGGCGCATCGAGTCCTTCCTGGTGCAGTTCAGCGAGACGCTCGAGAAGATGAGCGAGGCGGACTTCGAGGGCCACAAGCGCAGCTTGATCATCAAGCGCTTGGAGAAGCTGAGGAACCTGGACCAGGAGACGAACAGGCACTGGACACAGATCTCGAACGAGTATTTCGACTTCGAGCAAGGTACGTTGACGTCTCCGACGCATGCCTCCTACATGTAATGCGGATATGATGATGATGACGATGATGATGAGCTTTGCTGACTGGACATTTCCCTCTACAGCTCAGCTCGACGCCGCGCACGTCAAGCCGCTGACGAAGGCCGAGATGGTGGCCTTCTGCAAGGAGCACTTCCACCCGGCGTCCAAGACGCGCGCTCGAATCTCGGTCCACCTACACGCGCGAGGCAGCGCCAAGGATTCAGGAGCCGAGGCCCCCGCCCCGGCGCCCGACGCGGAGAAGCCGCAGGACGCTGAGGGCGGCATCATCGACGCGGTGGCGACGGCTGTTGAGATCGTCGACGGGCATAGACACAAGGCGGGCCTGGTGGCGAGCCGGGCCGCCCAGCCGGTGAAGGACCTGAAGGAGTATGAGGAGCTGGGGGCGAAGCTGTGATCTCCCATACCTTTTTTTTTTGTTTCCTTGGGGCGGGATGCGAGAAGGCAAGATGCCTGATGTTTCGGGCCGGGCCCCACGTACTGATGACTGGCTTCAAGGTCTGCATTTGCTCTAGTTTTTTTTTTGTCCTCTGTTTGTTCTGTTTTGTTTGCATTGGGAGAGTACATGGGATGGGGGGCTACAGGGGCGCGTTCGTGGGTTTTGTCTGTTCTGGGAGACCTGAGGGAATGCAGGGGGACTCGGGATGATTCTACTGTTGTTGATATTACTCGTACTACACTAGATTTCGTAGGTAGGAAGGTATGAGAGAGACCTGGTGTCATGGCTTTCCTGGTAGAGGGATAGGGGGTTTGAAGAGGGGCTCGAATGAGGGGGTGGAAGGGGGGCTCGCATACGGGCTACGAAAGAATGGGTGCGAAAGAAGGACGCGAAAGAGGAAATACAAGTATATGATGATGATGATCTATGGATTGTTGCGTTGTGTCGAGTGACGACGTAGGGGAAGGCGGAGCGACAGGAGGATGGAGGGGTCTAGATATAGTACGTGTATGCGTGTGCTTTGGAAGTGCATGCTGGGATTGTCCTGCAGAAAGAGGAGGGAGAAGGGGGGAGGGGGGTGTTCTATTTGCCCAATTTTGGAGGATGGTGGTTAGCTGCGGCTCTTTGAGGTGCCTGTTCGCCGGGGGGTTTCGAGGTGCTCTTCTGGAGTCTGTTGAGTTGCTCGGATGAGAGGCTGTGAATGGCTCTTTCAAGGGGGCTTTCTTGCTCTTTTGAGGGAAGCTTTTGCGTTGCTCTTTCGAGGGACTGGCAAGGTGGTCTTTCATGAGCGGGTGTCATTGTGCTCTTCCAGCGGACTGCCAAGATGCTGAGGTTGCATGGGAGCATTGAAGCTGCTCTTTCGCTCGGGGACTTGCAGGTGCGGCCCTAGTTCAGTGGAGGATCTCGACGATGGTGATCTATTGCTTCATGTTGCCGTTGCGAACCAGATCTGGGAAGCTGGGGAGCCGTGGGTGGTGGTTGGACTTGGAAGGGCAATCCATTGTCTGCCACGACGTCGTTCGCGTCGTATCCGCAGCGATGGATCTGCACGTGCGTGAGAAGTGGATGGATGCTGAATTCCAGTGGAATCCACCATCCTGTTCACTGCATACATTGATGTACTACGGAGTACTCCGTATATGTACATGTACTCCGTTTGTACGGAGTAGTGCGGAGTACTCCGCACCTACGGAGTGCCTACATGTACTAATGGATTGGTGTTCGAGGGCTGGGGGAGCTACCCTGGAGCTCTGGGCCGCGCGGGAGTGATCAACATCATTGGGACTGGATGGTTCAACCTCGGGCTGGATGGATGGCGATGGAATCCACCCCCGGCATCCATCGCTGTGGATGGAGCCCGGGAGGTGTCTGGGTTCATGGTCGTCGGGGCGCCGGTCGTGGTCTATGTGGTGTTGACAGCACGAGGGTGGTTCGTCGTGGCGGATCGTGTCGACACATGCAACAGCTAGATGGAGTGCATTTATACTCCGTACATCTTGATACATCCATGTATGCTGATGTACTCCGTAGACGACGACGACACGGCACGAGCTCCCGATCCAACATTCAACCTTGGAATGCTCGCGGAGGCACCCGTGGAGGAGTCGCTGCTGCCGGCACGACTCCATGATGTGAGGACGTCGGCTGCATCAAGGAAGCCTCAATCCATGGATCCCTGGATGTTCGGAGATCCATCCTCCACGATCCATCGATCCATCGATCCATCGATCCATCGCATCGATCTCCACCCACATCCAATCCACATCCAGCATCCGGCATCCAGCATCCAGCATCCAGCATCCAGCCTCCAGCCTCCAGCCTCCAGCCTCCAGCATCCAGCATCCAGCATCCAGCATCCAGCATCCGGCATCTAGCATCCAGCGTCCAGCGTCATCGGGCCTTGCTCCCGCGGGCTGCCACTAGCCGCAATCGCTAGCGGCCACAATTCCATCGAGCCCGACGCTCCACGTTCCATCCAATTGATGGCCGCAGCCCTGAGCCCTCTCCAACTCCAGCCCGAGCCCCAGTGCTGTGAATCTCCATCCTCCAACGCCGCGACGACGCGCTGGAACCTGGATCAAACCTCGAGGCACATAGATGGATGCGCTGGAGCGACCGCCGACCGCACCAAGTCCTCGCGCGCGCACAAGGGCTGACGCCTCCCGTCCAGCATCACGGCCCCAGCTCGATTGATCCTCATACTCCGTACTCCGTACTACTCCGTACATGTGCATTTGGATGGACGGACGTGTTGCCTGGCGGTGTCTTGTTGGTCCTGACCCTTTTCGTCGTTTGGCGTCGCTGATTTCTGGGTAGAATCCACGGATCCATCCTTGATCACCCCTCGCAGAAAAAATAGAGGCGCCGCTGCCTCTTCATGCACGACTTTTCTCATCGCCTCCGCTTCATCGCCCACGACTTGAGCTTCGCTCTTTCCCCCCC
>NIGD01000004.1:1774456-1838113 GCA_003055185.1 Escovopsis sp. TC | reverse complement strand
CCCCTTTCCCTTCCTCCCCTTCCTCTTTTTCTCTTTTCTTTCTTCCTCTTCTTCCTTCTTCTTCTTCTTCTTCTGCTTCTCCCCCCCCCATCACCAACACCAACCATAACAACAACAATCACAAGAGCTGCCCGGGCAGCTCGCCTTCAAGACGTCTTCCTCAAAGAAGAGAAAGCTCGCCCGTCCCTCCATCCTGAACTTCGACTCCCCCTCCCCGGACACCGCCATCCCCTCTTGCGAGCCCGACGACTCCGACCCCTCCCTCTCCTTCGCCGCTACGCCCATAGCCCCCGGGCTGGAAGCGCCCCCCTACGTCCTCGCCCGCGAATCCTCCCTCCCGGTCTCCAGCGTCCCGACGCGGCTCCAGGCACAGGCTCACGCTCACGCTCACCACCACGCTCACTCCCACGCTCACTCCCACGCTCAGGCTCAGGCTCAGGCCCACGATCAGGCACAGCCCGGCTTCCTCGTCTCCGCCGAGTACGCCTCCTCCGCCGCCTCCTCCCCGAGCGCCTCCCTCCTCGTCGATCCCTCCGCCGATAGCTCCGATAAGGCCACCGCCGCCGTCGACGAGCCTGCTGCCGCTGCCGCTGCCGCTGCCGCTGCCGCCGCCATCGCCTCCTCCTCTGCGTCCGCTCCGAACGCTCACGCCCCGGCCCAGGTCCACGCCCAAGCTCACGGCTACCCCAGGAGCTTGTCGCCCTTCTGCTTCAACAAGAAGGCGGTTATGAACGGAGATGCCGAGCTACCCCACCGCTGCTCTTCTCCACTGAAACGACGAGCCTCCAGCATGGATCCCGAGTCCGACCCCGTCCACACCAACGGCTCGGACCCCGCCGTCCCCGTCCCCGACGTCCACATGGAGTCTCCCGACGCCTCCATAGTCTCGCCTCGTGCCATGAGCGTCGACGCCCCCGATTTGGCCGAGCCCACGAAACCGGCCGAGATTCTTCAGCGTAAGTTCCGATTCTGTCAAGGGAGTGAAAAGAGGGAAGGAGAAAAAAAAAGGGCACATCAAACGGCAAACGGCAAACAAACAAGCAAACGAGAGGGGAAAAACACAAACCGCCTTGCTACCCCGCCCCCTCTCAAACAAGAAAAACACCAGAATTTTTTTTTTTCAATCATGTTCCTGGTCCATGTGGACGAGAAAGTCGCACCATGTGATAGATCTTGTCTGGCAGATTGTATCTATGATCCGTGCTGACCCGTGCTCCTCTCTCTTTCCCTCAACAGCACCGCCCCTCGCCGAACAGGTCAAGACCATCGAGACGCTCTTGAAGGCTTTCAACGAATCGCCAGTGAAGGAGGGTGACAAGGTCTATGTCGTGTCGCGCAGATGGGTCGACAAGGCGCTGGCCTTGCGCGATGGCCCCGGGGCGTCCAAGATGGAGACCGAGGACACGTCCCTGGGACCCGTGGACAACTCAGACATCATCGACGAGGTCATCCAGGAGCCCTCCGGGACGAGGTTCGTTCGACTCAAGCCCGGCACCGGCCAGGAGGAATTGGCCCTGTTCCCGGAAGACGCCTGGAAGCTCGTCACCGATTGGTACGGCATCCGAGAAGGACAGGAGCCCATCGTTCGCAACGCCATCAACACGGCCGTCGATGCTCAGTCACCGACCGACATCATCTACGAGTTGCACCCGCCCGTCTTCCGAATCCATCGCCTCTGGTCCCAGATCAGCCCGCTACCGATCGAGCAGTCTCTCAAGGCGAGAAACCCGCCCGCGCTCGTCGTCTCCAGGAGCCGAAAATATCGCGCGCAGAACTTCATCCGCGACCTCAAGCATCTCGCAGACATCCCCGTCCAGCGCAAGATCAGGATCTTCACGATATCCGAGCCGTTGCCCGCGGGGCCAACGGTGGCCTCGCGCTCGGCGCTTACTCCGCCCGATTCGCCGCGACCATCGCCCGACTCGGGCAAATCACCGAGCTCTTGGTCGACGCTGCTGCTCGATCTCAGCTCCTACACGGCCGTGCCCAGCGAGAACAGGCTCCGCGTATCGCTTGAGGACCACACGACCAACGATAAGTACAACGGCAGTGCGTCTCTCCAGGTCTTCTCGCTCGTGACCGACCAGACGCTCGTGCTGGACGAGGCCATCGATAAGAACTCCTTCGTAAGCACCTTCACCGCCGATCGAGCCCGCAACGTCGAGAAGAGCATCCCAAGTCGCGCCAACGCTGGCTCGTCCAAGCCGAGCAGCAGCCGCAGCAGCCCCATCCCCGAGGGACCCGTGACCCGCGGTCGCGCGCAAAAGGGCTACGGTCGCAGCGCCGGCGCCGTCGGCCTGCACAACCTGGGCAACACATGCTACATGAACTCCGCCCTGCAGTGCGTGCGGAGCGTCGAGGAGCTGACCAAGTACTTCCTCACCGACTCGTACTGCGAGGAGATCAATAAGACGAACCCTCTCGGGTACAACGGTAAGGTCGCCATGGCGTACGGTTCGTTGCTGAAGGAGATCTACGAGGAAGGCCGTGGTTCTATCAGCCCTCGGGAGTTCAAAACCACCGTCGGCAGGTGCAGGAGCGCCTTTGCCGGCTGGGGCCAGCAGGACTCGCAGGAGTTCCTCGGATTTCTCCTTGACGCCCTGCAGGAGGACCTCAGTCGGATCAAGAACAAGCCGTACATCGAGAAGCCCGACTCCACGGACGACATGGTCAATGATCCCGAGGCCATCCGGGAGATGGCGGACAAGGTCTGGGACATCACCCGGAAGAGAGACGACTCGGTCATCGCCGACCTCTTCACAGGAATGTACAAGTCGACGCTCAAGTGCCCCGAGTGCGGCAAGATCAGCATCACCTTCGACCCCTTCAACAACCTGACGCTCCCGCTGCCCGTGGAGAACATGTGGACACACTGCGTCAAGTTCTTCCCGCTGAACGATGTGCCCGTGAAGATCGAGGTCGAGCTCCCGAGGCACAGCTCGATGGAGGCGCTCAAGCAGTTCCTGTCTATTCGCACAGGTGTCCCGGCTGAACGTTTGATCGGTGCGGAAGAGTTCAAGGATCGCTTCTTTAAGATCTACGAAAACAACTCGGATATTTCGGAAGACATCCAGAGCGGCGACATCGCGACCTTCCACGAGCTGGAGGCCGTCCCCAGCAACTGGCCCTGCAAGGGCGCACGGAAGATCCTGTCGATGCTCGACGTCGACACCCCGCGGACTTCTGGCGAGTGGGACGACCCGATGTACGACACATTGGTCGTTCCCGTCCTTCACCGGCGTCCCAATGCCGCGGGGAGGGGCGGAGAAGGAACCTCCCCGCCGCACTTCATCACATTAACGAGGGAAGAGGCATGCAACTACGACGTGATACGTCGCAAGGTCCTGGAGAGGGTCGCCACGTTCTCCACGTGGTCCAAGTTCTACTCTGACGAGGATGCCGAGAATGCTGACGGGACTGCCGATGCGGATCTCGTCAGCGCGTCGGCGTCAGATGCGGACTCGTCTGCCGGTGGCGCGGGCGTCGCCAGTAGTAGCGGCGGTAAGGCCACCCTGAGATCGCTCTCCGTGGACGATGATTCGGTGGACATCACCATGAGGGACGCGTCGAACATCAAGAGCGAGTTGCCGCCCCTGCCGAACCAGCCCCAGATCCTCAGACACTTCAGCCGCCAACGGCCCGCGTTCGTCAACCCTAACCGATTCCTGGATCACGAGCTTCAGTCGCTTTTCGAGCTTAGCTATTTCGCGAACCCTGGCGACGGGACTGTCCCGACCGGGTGGTCGAATGTTGACAACATCCGGGTCTTCCCCAAATTGACTGACAGGATCATCTCGGAACCCTCGGTGAGGGACGAGGATGAGCCGAGCCCGGAGAGCTGGAATAGCGCGGGCTCGGTCAACGAGGAGAGTAGCAATGATGAGGCTCAGCCTAAGGCGCTCTCTTCGCCAGAGACCCGCATGGTGGACGAGTCTAGCGAGGAGGATGGTCCTCACGGTGCTCGCGTAAGTATCACACAAAAGCAGGGAACGAAAGAAAAGTCGGGCGCGCGCGCGGGGGGGGGTTGGTTTCATCAACTCCTCAAACCGTGAATACTGTGATTTTGAGCAAATGCTGAACTCCTTTCTAGGCCCTGCCGAGATGCGCCAACAAACCGTTCCAGAAGGGTCCCGGTGGACGGAAGAAGTTTAAGAATCACAAGACGTACGGCAAGAAGGGCAACAAGCGCCGCGAGAAGCAGATGCGCTCCGGCAAGCAGCAGGCACAGCATCGCATGCCCGGAGTCAACCCGCAGCCGATGCCTCCCGCGATCGCCGACGGCGGCCCGCTGATCCGGCTCTACGAGGGCCTGATCGTCGACTGGAACGAGGAGTCCTGGGAGCTCGTCTTCAACGGAACCCGCTCGGAACCGAACGGGTGCCACGGTACGAGGACGTTCGTCGACCCCGAGATCCTCAAGGACCCCGCTCTTAAGATCAGCCAGAGGAAGCGAGCGTCGAGGCGGTCGCGGGGCATCACCCTGGAGGAGTGCCTGGACGAGTTTG
Organism: Escovopsis sp. TC; assembly: GCA_003055185.1. Lineage (NCBI taxonomy): Eukaryota > Fungi > Ascomycota > Sordariomycetes > Hypocreales > Hypocreaceae > Escovopsis > Escovopsis sp. TC. The sequence continues at coordinate 1,833,608 of NIGD01000004.1, read as the reverse complement.
AGCGGGCCGAGGTGCTGTCGGAGCAGGACATGTGGTACTGCCCGCGGTGCAAGGAGCATAGGAGGGCCAGCAAGAAGTTCGACCTGTGGAAGACGCCGGACTACCTCGTCGCGCACCTGAAGCGGTTCAGCAGCTCCGGCTGGCGCCGGGACAAGCTGGACGTGCTGGTCGATTTTCCCATAGAGGGGCTGGACCTCACGTCGAGGGTGATTGAGAAGGCGGATGGGAAGCAGGAGATTTATGACCTGATTGCTGTCGATGACCACTACGGAGGTCTTGGCGGGGGGCATTACACTGCGTATGCCAAGAACTTTGTGGATGGGCGGTGGTACAACTACAATGGTAGGTTTCATGCCTCCGAGGCTTGAAACCCTGCGCACTGTCTACCCTTCAGAAATATTCTGCACTTCGCAAGAGGACTTTCGCTAACAATGAGCCAGATACTTCCGTGTCTCCAGTCTCGGACCCGTCGTCCATGATCACGAGCGCGGCATACTTGCTCTTCTATCGCCGGCGAACGGCAGCGCAACACGGCGGGCACCGCTTCGGCCAGATCATCGAGAAGTTCAACTCCACCACTAACAGCGAGGAGGTATCGGGAGAATCAGGCGACGAGGGGGTCCTCCCCAGCCGGGACAGCATGCCGAGGCCGAGAGCGACGGGGCCAGCGACAAAATCCGTGACCGGCATCAAGGCCAAGGAGGCGCCGGCCCACTCGACAGCCAACGGCGAGAGCATTCGCAACAGCATCGAGGACGATGTCGCAGACGTGGCCGACCACTCCCGACAGCAAGGCGCTAAGTCGCTGGACATGACGCAGAGCTGGAACTTCCACGGACTCGATGGCAGCGGGGCCGAAGGGTCGACTGCCGCTGACTTCGCCAGTGACGATGCACAATTCGAATCGTCTGGGGATGAGCGAGGCGGTAGTAAAGGAGAAGAGGCTGAAGGACGCGAAGGAAGAGGAGGAGATGCCGGTGAATATGGGCTAAGCGGAGTGGGAGGGTTCGTCGAGACGGACGCGCACATGACGTCGATCGAAGATGGTTTCCTGGATGGTGGGGTGCCGTCGTCGCCGGCGAGGAGTCCCGAGGATAAGACGTGGCGGGATGGGGATGTGATGTCGATTCCTGCGGCGGACAATAGGGTGGAGTTTGACGAGGAATCGAGCCAGGTGGCTGAGATCCATCTCGACGGCGATAACGGCGCCAAGGCGGACTGAGGGGGATGATCGGGGGACTTGATGATGGATGTCCTCGCCCTCTCGCCTGATCCCCGCCCCCCACCTTTCCCTCGCTACCAAGCGAGACGTGGCAAGAGCACCTCATGGTTGGGATATGGAGACAATGGCATGAGGGATGGGATAGGCTGGGGTGGATATGCGTTGCATTGGACAGGGGATAAGGCCGGGGTGCATCAGCATATTTCCGTACAAACATACATTTTTGGCGAAAGGCCACGAAGGAGGGGGCACGAGGGTGTGCTCGTCCTTTTGGTGTGGGACATAGCGTTTCTTGGGGAGAATAGGATGTCGTGGTGGGATGGAGGGGTAAAGAAAAGGGGACGTGGAAGGCGAAGGAAAGGGGATGGAAAGGGGATGGAGCGGGGTTGCGGCGGTCACTGTGTGCAGATGTATCTTGGCGGGTAAATGCAGGGGCCGCAAGGGAAAAGGAAAAGGGAAACCTCAGCGGTGGCTACTGTGTCTATCTCGAAGACGAGGAGGAATTCGCGAGTAGTAGGGAGGGCATGGAGGGGATGGCAGTTCCTTGCTACCCTGATGGTCTGGGGAGCGAGCAGGGGGGGGGGAAGAGCTACTGGGAACTTTTGCGGAGGAGAATGTTGCAAGGGAGGCGGGAGAAGGGGGAAAGGGGAAAGGGGAGCAGCATCAGGAGCCGCGGGATGTACATAGACATAGACGGAGCCTCGCGCCATGAGTGGATGGGCCGGGGGGGGGACATGGCTGGCGCGGCTGGCGTAAAATCACGGCTGGCGTTTGGTTGTATGGTTATTTGGATTTGAGGTTATGAGGTTCATGGCAATTATGGTGTTTGTGATGTGGTATTTGTGGTGTTCATTGCAGTTGCGGTGCTTTTGGTGATTGCGGTGCTTGTGGTGCTGGTGTGGGTAGTATTTGTGGTGTTCGTGATAATTTTGGTGCTGGTGTTGGCGGGTGAGGGCGTGTAGGTGTGATGCTTGGGGAGGGAGGGGTTGTTGTTTGAAGAGGGAGGGATGAGGGTTGGTTCGGGAGGGGGGAGAGGTCTGGTCATGAAGGAGGCTCTTGTCATGGAAGGGTCTATGGTCATGGCCTCTATCATCTGTTCGATCATGGCGTATGTTTCGCATTAGGCCCTGTCTTGCGTTTTTGATGATGGCCGATATGATGGTTCGATGATCGCCTCTCTTGCGTTTCGATGATGGCTTCTCTTACGTTTCCGATCATGACCTCTCTTATGTTTCGATGATGGCCTCTCCCATCTGTTGGATCATAGCGTATGGTATGCATCCAATCCTGGCGGCTCAGACTCGATCATGACCTCTCCTACGTTTGCGATCATGGCCTGCCTCTATCCTGTACCCGGTCGTGACTCTCGGTGTATGTTTTTGGGCGGTCTCTGACGCGGACGAGTTGAGAGTGGTCTGGTTTCCTGGCATCATTGTCTGTGATATGGCTTGCTGGGGACGAGTGGGATGCTTGGGGTGGAGGGACTTGATGGGATGGGTCTGATGGAATTGATGGATTGTTTGGAGTATGGAGTTGATATCCCTGAAGGGCCTGATAGAGTGGGAATGTGATGGGTTGCAAAGGGTTGAGGGGCTGTAGGGAATTGATGGGTTCGAGGTGCATGCTTCGAAACCTCATAGAGTGGCGATATGTCAGGCGTGCCGTGCTTTGTGTGGTCATATGACTGTGATACTGTTCATTCTGAGCGTCTCTCGAGGCATACATCTCCTGTGTTCTTTGTGTGTGTGTGTGGCCAGGGGGTATATATATATATCCAGTGTGTGTGTGCGTGTGTTTGTGTGAAAGGGGGGGGGGGGGGGATTTCCACCTTGTTGCATTTCATGCTGCTGTTACTGTTGTTTCATTAATATGGTATCCGTGGGTTCTGTGATACTCTCGTGAACACGACGGCTGGTGTTCTGGTTCGGGGGAATGACAGGACAATAGGCGTGTAGAGGGCATGTGGGCGGTTTGATTGTGCAAAGTACGGGTCTCGAGGGCAAGAAGAATAGAAGACAAGGACGGGCAGATAGGTGTGATGAACATGGATAGAATAGGACAGGACGAAGAGCCCGTGTGAAGAGTATGCTTGGTGTTTTGGATCTGCGGAATATGGATGTCGAGAGTGAGACGGAATGAGACGGGATGAGGATAGGCGTGTGGGGGATCCAGTCGGTGATTGAGTTGTTTGAATTTCGTGGATTGTATGTGAGTTGCGAACGTAGATGTGGAGTATCGCGGGAGGGGAGACAAGGACCCGATGCCATCTGGCTCGGCCGTCGCAGGCTGGCGTCTCAACGTAGGTCAAGAGGGAAGGCCTTGAAAGAAATGGGAGAGGGGAAGAAGTCTCGCAAACAAGAAAGGGGAAGCCAAGGGGGAACGCATTTGGGACATGGGAGAGGAGATGCAGTGCAAAGAAAGGGGGAAGAGGCAAGGAGGAAAAGAAAGGGGGGGTTCGGGGTAGGCAGAGAGAAAATTTGAGAACTGTCTTTGCTGTAAAAGCTTGGGCAGTTGCGAGAGGCAAGGCTACAAAGGGGGGAGAACTCGGGCGCGAGGCAGCTTCCCCAGGCATGGAGGCTCTTGATCTGCCTGAGAAGCCGCCCCTAAGCAAATCCGTAGCGAAGAGGGCCTGGCGAGATTGACTCCTTGTAGACCTTGTTGATGCTGAAGATGTCGCGAGGAGTGAGACTTTGAATGAGACGAGATGCGAGGCCCCCGACCTCCTGAATCTCTGTGAATGCTTGAGCGCCCCCTGAGATGGCACCGAGTTCCCCCCTAAAGCTGGGTCAAGGCGGAGGGGATGGAGGCGGATTTTCTAACAGATCCTGGAACGTGCTTGAAAGATCGTTGGTAAGCATGATGCATGATGTTTGAGGGAAAAGTGGCGGTTGTCTGTAGGTTCTGGGTATGTGTACGAGTTTCTCTGCTTGCGATGTCGCCCGGAGAAGGATTTGGAGAAAAGGGGGATGTGTGTGAGGTCTCTCAATTTGCGTGGCCTTAAGAGGGGGCGCTGCTTTTGGAGCAAGATTCGCCAAAGGGGGGGGGGGGATTGCAAGTTTGCGTGGACTGTATGTGCTTGAGGTGGCGCTGTGGAACAAGCTGGACGAGGGGAGAAGATGTGAGTTTCTCCGGACTCTCTACATAACTTGGGATACCGCTGAGAGCAAGATTTACCGAGTGCTAAGGTGCGCGTTCATGAGGACTGATTGATTTTGAGGTGGCACTGGGAACAGGATCCACAATGGGGAAAAGTGCAAGCTTCTGTTTACTTTGTGAGGGAGCAGGATTTAGTTCAGGGGGAGTGATGCGAGGTTATGAAGACTCTATATGTTTGAGATGCGCCAGAAGCAGCATCCAGGGGGGGGGGGGCGAGATGAGGTCTCGAGGACCAAGTGTGTATTGTAGGCTCGAGGACCTACAGCAAAGGGGGAGCGATGTGTCTGTGGACCTTGCGTCTGCCGCAGAGGCTGAAATGGAGAATGGATCCGAAGAGGGGTGGGTGAGGGATGCGAGATGCTGGAGACTGTCAACCCATACTCCGTAGAAACGTTGGAAGATGCCGCTCGAGAAGGCCTTTGCAAGGGGCTTTGATGCGAGGTCTTTGCCTTTGCCTGTTCAACGCTGTGGGGGGGAACCATATCATCAATGGGTTCTGGGGGGGTCTCTTCGGGGTATAGAGATGCAGCGAAACGGAGAAAGAGCGCGGCACAGAGCTGCGAAGGAGCAGGCTAAGGACACGAACACGTGAAAGGGGGAGTGGGGAGGTTTGTCTGGGCCAACACGAGTAGATGTTACGTGTACACGGCAAGACGTGGGCAAGCCCATGGGCAGATCTCGCCATTACGAGTCGAAGCGGCCTTCCCCATCATAAAGGCCTGCGAGGACGAATTGTCCGAGATGGGCCTTGCGTGCTCCCGTTGGAAGAGATCGAGTGGACAGGGGCACCGGTGTCGTCGAAGCCCTGCCACAGATCTGAGGCCTCGTGCCCCTGTCCCCTCAGGACCACATGTTCGAGATGTGGGATAGAAGCAGATTACGCTCGAGCATCGGAGTGTTGCGGGATGTCGACAAGGAGCGGCGGTGCGTTGCGGTGGGGGTGCAGTGCGACAGGAGGTGATCTACATGTATGAGGTCCGTGGAAGGCGGGCATGCATCGACGAGGAGAGGCAGATAGACTACTTGTATGGAGGCGTATGGGCCTCTATGGTGTGTACGACTCGCGCAGTGCGACATAGTTCTAGGGGCCTCGTAGCAGGGGCGGGAGGGAGTTGGTAGAGAGGATCGAGTGAAGCAGAGACAAGGGAGGGGAAAAAGTCAAGGGGAGTCATTTGGTGGGAGGGAGTCAGGAGGCAGGCACTTCGAGAGAAGTTGGAAGGGAGTTGGTGAGCGGGGCTTAGAAGGGAGTTCAGGGGGTTGGTCACAGGGCGTGAAAAGGGCGTTACGGAGTACTACCAGCAGCAGGGAGTCGGGGAGTTGCAAGGGGTCAGTAGGAGCTCGCCCTGGGAGGCAGCTAGTACGAGTAGAAGGGAGTTGGTTACTCGGATCAGGTCGCGCCTATGTAGTCGACCGGTGATGCAATCCTCTTGTGGGGATCTAGACGTCCGCCAACTCCCCGCAAACAGGTCTCCGGCCCGTCTCCCTGGCGCCATGACGCACGCCCATTATGTCATGAGTTCCTGCATGCGGGGGTTTCCCCCGAATTCCTGGCCTTGAGGTCTTCTAGAATGATTCTTCAGAGACGGCGTGGGGGTCTAGTAGTTGGACTTGTGGTGAGCTATCGCAAGCGTGGGGGGGGGAGAGGGGGGGAGGGCAATTGGGGGTTGGTGGACTACCAGTAGTAGTACGATTAAGGAGTTTGAATAGCGGCCAGGTTGGTTGGCTGTGGTGGAGTGGAGGAAAGGTCCGGATGCTTTCGTTTCCTGTACAGGTACATATGCTCCGAAGCTGTCGTGCATGCATATCCCATCCGTGGTGTTCGTACGAGTATTCGTATTCGTACGAGGCGGGGAGTGGACGTGCATTCGTGCTTGTGAAGCAGAAGCAGAGCATGCGAGCAGAGTGTGGAGAAGTTGATGGATGTGCTGGGGCTCACTCGTGCACGCGAGTCAAGCTTGGTGTTTCGAAGCTCGTTTAAGCGTGAGGCCGCGGCCATGCACAGGAATGGCCCTCGGCGCCGGCGGCCCGCGTGGTATGCATGTCTGCAGGCGGCGCATGCCGTGCAGGACGGGCCTCTGGGGACAGCGCGGATGTGCGCGACGAACCTGGGCCTTGTTGTCCTCCTCAGCAGGTCTGCACGGGTTTTCTTTCTCCGTTGCTCTCATGATTCCTTTCTCGTGGGCAAGGGGGACAATAGGGACGGGGGGGGAGGGGGGGGGGTGGACAGCAGTAATACGGCGTTCTCCGTGCCTTGTCGACGGGGGCCTAGTCGCTCACATACTACGGAGTACCCCGTGCGAGTGCTCACACGAGTGCAAGGACGAGCATATCGACGTGGACATGGTATTGGGAGCACAACACCCCTGCTCGACCTGCGCCCATTCGAGTGCACGAGCGCGCCCCGAGCCTTGCGGCGGAGGCGGCGAAGGGTCTCTGGAGATGGCGCCTCTGGCCTGAAACCGCGCAGAGGCCCTCGTGGGGCGGGCCATTCGTACGTACTCGTACTCGCACTCGTAGAAGCCCGCAGGCAGACGGGATGGGGCGTCCGCCAGTGCAGCGCGTCTCGGGCTTCACCCGTGGTGATGGGCAAGGATGAAACATTCTGGTTGTGTCTCGTCGGTGAAGAGGTTCGTTGCGGCCGTTGTCTGCACCGGTGGGCTTGCGCTGGGACCGGGACTGCGTTATTCTTCGTGCGACCTACTCCGTAGTTTTCGAGCAATTATGAAGAATGGAGCACTCGCCTCGTACCAGTATGTCGAAGGCGCAGCGATGACTGACATTGACGGCGATGCGTCTCGCAGGGGATCGATGGATCGTCGCCGAGGGCTGCTGGAACGGGCCTCGCGCGTTGTTGGCCGTCGATCCACTGCGCGCGCAGGATCAATTGGGGAGGCGTTCGCAGCGCGAAAGATGGCCTCGGCACTCCGCACGCCGACCTCGTACTCCGTATCGACGAGCAGGATTGAAGTGCCCGGGTGCGCGCAGTCCTGGTGGCCTGCAACGCTCTTCTTTGGGTACCTTTCCCGCCTCCCCTCTCGCGTGCGTGGGCTCCCCCTCCCCACCGGCCTGCCCGTCATGTCTGCTTCAATGGACGCGGGAGAAATATGGGACGCCATGCTGTGTTTGCGTCAGTCTGAAACATCGATCTCTGCATGCATTGGCGACCAGGAGGCTCCTTCATTCTCTCAAGGACCAACCTTTGGTGCCTTCGACAACCTCCGCACAGTGCGCCTGAAACCTTGGTTCTGCTCCGAGGCCTCGATGGCTTCCCCCAGCCAGCACTCGCGAGTGCCGGACGGTACTCCATCGGTGACCGAGTATGGGATCCCATCCTCAGAAGCTATCCGTGGACCATGTTCACGTCTCGTTGCTCTCGGAGGTCCGTACTCGAACGGTAGGTGCGCCGGAATGCGCGGGGGCCAGCTCGTCCGCACGAAGCGCCGAGCATGAGGACGGGCTCGTTCGTGCGGAGCACGGAGCAGAGCGAGCGGCACGACACTCTACCTCCAACACCAACTTCCGAGTAGCGCGGTCACTACTCCGTACTATACGGAGTACTCCGTAGCTGCGGCAGCATTCCGTACGAGTACTGGTAGTGCCCACGCCATCGTCCGAGGTGGAGTCGGCCTGCAACAGAAGCAGCCTTGTCTGCTAGGAGGCAGCGAGCACAGGCCAATCGCGACCTGCATGTGCCTCGGCGTGTGGAGTGCGGCCCATCCTTCACGCAGGATGCTTCCTCGCCCCTCTTCCAGAAGCCTTTGCTGCAGCTTTTCTGGAAAAGCCAGAAGCTTCTTCGACATGTTCCCCGGGACCTTGGCCGTATCGCTGGCCAATGGGAATCGGCACGGCCTTCGATGTGGGTGAGGGCTTGACTTTTCCTGCTCAGGGCCGATCTTGCTGACCCGGACGATGAGTAATGGCAGCGCGTCATGGACTCGTCCCTGAGCTTGCGCGAGGAAGCTCTGATTGGTGCCATCATGGGGTATGGGCAATCTCAGGTCGTGGCCGCTGCGAATGCTCGTGCGAGTCCAGGCTTCTGTCGCGGGCGATGCGTGAGACGGCACACTCTATCGACGGGTATTTCGTACTCGTACTCCGTAGTCCGTACTCCGTAGATCTCGCGGGAGATGCGTGTCTCCTACGGAGTAGCTTCGCCTGCGATCGATGGATGCTGGTCCATCAGCGCCGGACTAGCCGGCGCAGAGTTTCCCCCTCGATGACAATCCTCAAGCCTCCTGTCAGCATTTGGACGATCTTTGCCGCGCGGTGGTCAAGCAAGGTATGGAGCAGGACCTGCCGGTTGCGTTTTGGGCATGTCTTCTCGCCTGCGCCATGTTGCAGAAAGACGAGCTGCCGAGCGTCGAGGCTGCTGATGAGCTGAACGGGAGCCGGCAGGGGTGTGTGGAGGGTGGGCCGCCGTCATGCTCACCACTGCCGTCGAGATCACCGGACAGAGACATTGACTGGTATGCGCGTGCTTGGAAGAGTTCTGGAGTTCCGGGGCCGGCATGACATGGACTGACTTTGGCGACGGCCGGCGATGACTGCGTGCGAGCGCTCGCACCTCAGCTCATGCACGTTGATGAGGCTACTTTGCGTATGCTCAATCCAATGGAAGCCCGCGATCGATCCATCGTGGATGACTCGATCAGAGGAAAAAGACAGATCGATGGATGCAACCCTGCGGGCCGATCGCTCTTTCCCGCGATGCGATCACGGCCAGGTCTGGCAGGCGCGCTCCGGCGTTCGATTGGTGGCGGTTCCTGCCATGGGAGACTCGAGTCGGGACCCGGGCCCATTGGATGACGCGAGGAACATGTACTCCGTACATTATGTAGGTACTCCGTACATGAAGTCGAGAGCGAGCACGACATGATGGTTGGAGGGATGTGAATGATTTCCACTCATGAAAAGCCTTCGCCCTCGATGGCTTCCCTGCATTTGCGCGCGCAACTTGGAGTCAAACCGCCTGAGTCAAATAGATCGCGGCTGGTCTTCAGAAGCCCGCCAGCGCAAGTGCTGGAGTCGGACGCCGGGCGCGCTGCAACGAGAACGGGTACCCATTAGTACTAGGGCTACCTAGTAGCAGCCGTAGTAGCAGTACCTACTAGGTACTACTCCGTACTAGTAGTAGTAGTACTAACCTGGTATTGCTACTAAGTACCTGAGTTCTCAGACTCGTAGGGCCCCGGCCAAATGAACAATCTCTCCGAGGGATTCGAGCTCTGGGATTGGCCGGGAGTAACGGGCCAGAACGGGACAAGCGCACGATTGCAGGAGGCCACTTAGTACTACTTGTACATCCTTAAACCCGATTCGGGTTCCCGCTGCAGCGAGATTGTCCTCTTCGTGAGACGACTCCTGGTGCTCGTACTCGTACGGGTGCTCCCACAAGTACCTCTACGGGCACGACTGAGGTTCTCCGCACACATTGATGCGAGGAAAGCCAGAGAAGGCATCGAGAGAAAATGTTTAAGAGAATTTCGGCCTCCAACCCCATGGGTACTCGTACTATCACCTGCTCTGCTGCGCGGGAAGAAGCTCGAGGACGAGATGCCGATGCCCTCCATCCCCAGACAATGGTTCTCAGCGGTTCAGACCGTGCAGCCCTCCCGTCCCCCTCGACTCGCCCCCCTTGCCCCCGGCCCAGGTCATTAGTGCGCGCCGGCGCCCACAGCTGCCTCGAGCTGCCTGGAAATGCCGCCTTAGGCAGCGCCCAGAACACCGAAAGAAGAAAAAGAAAGAGTCGAAGAAGCGAGCCTTTCCCCCTTGCCCCCTCCTTCTTCCCCACAGGGAGCAGCTCCGAAGCGCCCAAGGCTCCAGGTACCGAGGCGCCTTCCAGTACAGGTACTAAGGTACTAAGCACTCGTACCAGTACGAGTACTGCCAGTACTGCGATACCTCGTCGGAACCTCCCTGTCGCAACTGTGCCGGGTGGAGGCACACGTCGGAACCTCTTGCTCATTTTGTAGGTAGTACTCCGTAGGTACCCGCACAAACTCCTACGAGTACCTCCGGGTGCTGTTACAAGTACACTGGTCCCCCACTGCTGCAAGCGTTGGCCCGACACTGCACCGACTCGAGCTTGCTGCTGCATCGATCCATGGCTCGAATTACCTATCTGCCTCCAAGGTTCTCTCGCGTGGGCGCACGAAGGACACTGTGAACCCGAGGGGAGACATAATCTGAGCTTTTGTCACATCCGGTTCTTCGAATTTGTTGTTCTCACACTCGTGCCGTCCGGTCGCCTTGAACGAGGGACGGAAAGCCTGCAGTGGCGCCCACTGCGCATGCAGGAATGGGTGTTTGGAGCAGCCACATGCCGCCACCCCAAACAGCCACTGACAGCCTGTACATGTACTGCTACTCCGTACAGATGGAAAGTTCCCGGGGAGCAGCCCGGTCGGCTTCTTGTTCCTCTGACCACGGCTCGACGCGGTAGGCCAGGGCTCTTTTTCCGCAGTGATTTCACAAGCATTGATTCCACTCGCCTGATGGCTTTCAGTTACCTCGTACTCCATACATGGATGTACTCCGTACGGAGAACTTAGGTCGAACTGATTAGTACGAGTACTACGGAGTAGTACGAACAGGAACGGCACAGGCGGTCTTTCCGCGGAATCCATGGAACAATCCAGGATTCCAGAGACAAGCAGCAGCCCGTCGCTGCACATGTGCATCAGCTTGAAGGCGCCGACTGCATGAGGTACCGACCTCCAGTCAGAGAGAACCTACTATACGGAGTACAGGTACTACGAATGCGTGTAGGTACCTAGAGGTAGTGAGGTCATGTAGGTGCCGGTATGAACAGGCACTAGGTACCTACTATAGTAGTACTAGAGACGGTGGAGCAATCCATCCATCCCATCCTGGATTTCCTAATCGAACCCGGTGCTAGGCTCAGGCTAGGCGAGTCGCTACTAGTATTACGGAGTACTCCGTACAGTCTAACCCCTAAATGATTAGTAAAAGTAGGCCCCTTAGAGACCTTTAGAGTAGCTAGTTATAGACCTATATAGCACTATTAGATCCTTAATTTTAGATACCTTAGAGTAGTAATAAAAGCGTAGGATGCTATACCGCCTAAGGACCTTTTAAAGTTAGTTTACTTAATGCCCTATTAGATTAAAAATGTTATTATAAAATAAAGCAGTTATACTTAATACTAAGATAACTTAAAAATACCTCTTCCCTTTTATTTTTATATATAAATTTGCGTTTTTTTAGTAACCTTATGTTATGCTAAGATAGTTGCTTATATCTTTAATTAGCTAATAAACCCTACGAATACCAACATAAGGACGGGTCTTACTAATCATTTAGGGGTTAGAGTGCACTGTACTCCGTACTCCTCGTGCGCCGGTACACAGGTACCTCTATCTATCGGATGTGCCTCAGGCTCGTGCAGCGCTCCCCCAGCTCACAACATGAACTGAGCTCAAGGTCTCCAGCATCCAGCCCGGTTGCCACGCTGGGCTGCCACAGTGTTCATGGGCTCGGCTCCTCGAGCATCAATTGCAGTGGATCGACATCAGCAGAGCAGCAGCAGCAGCAGCAATTTGATCCAAATGGAACTGATCGAATGGAGCAATGATGAGTACATATGGTGGAGGCCCCGTCCAGTCCAGCCATCGATTGGATGTGGACGGATCAACGATGTATGATGGATAGATGGATGGATGGATGGATGGATCCGTCGTCCTCCAATTTGGTCCATCCACCATCCACCACGACCCCATGGATCCTGGACCCATCCATCATCCACATCCACCATTCAGTCTCTCCCCTCCCCCCCAAAAGGATCCAGATCCATTCCATCCCGGCACTGTCCAAGTGGTGGGTGCCTTCTCTGGCTGCTTCTAGCACCCGCAACAGCTCTGCTGATCTCCCTCTTGCGCGCCGGGCCCGTCTTCGAATCCTCTTCCATCTTCCTTTCTGCGTTCTAGAGGAGCCCCCCAAACGGAGTACTTGTGAGACCTCTAGCATTCATCCAATCCACCCACTCACCCACTCACCCACTCACCCTTCCATCCACTCACCCGCACACACTCCCACTCTCGCACACGCACACACACACACACATACACACAACACACTCACCCACACCCACACCCACACCCACACCCACACGCGCTTTTGATACCTGGCCGTTGCTGCTTGTCGCTGCTTCTGCTCATCGTCGAACGCCCTCCAGAACCCTCAATCCAATCCACCCGCCCTTCTGATCCATCCATACTGCCTGCAGCACAGCACAGCACAGCACAGCACAGCACCGGGAGCACAGCACCAGTAATCGTACGACTGCCATCACCACCTCCACCACCACAGCAACCTGCATCATCGACCCATGTCCCCAAAGCCCCTCCCGCGCCCTCTGGCCATCGAGCTGCTTGCCCGCAGAGCCAAGTTGAAGCCTGGAAGCCTTGCATCGAAGCCTTGAAAGGCCGTGCTCCGAAAGCCTTGACGACCCGCCCGCGTGCGCCAAGATCGCCCCCGTCCCTGTTCCAGGCCCCGTCCATCCACCTTCTCTCTCTCTACCGAGGATTCCTCCACTCACTCACTCTCTCTTTCTTTTTTTTTCTCCAACAAAAGCCTCCTGCGAAGCTCCAGCCCACACTTGTATTCGTACTTGTACAGGGCTCTCGAGGCCGAAACAAGAGCGCGCGCGGCGAGACACGAGAGACAAGAGCCTGGAGGCGGACGAGAGACATCGAGAAGAAGAGCGAGCGAGCAAGCCAGCGAGAAGAAAAAGCCACCCCCATCGCCGGCCCTTGCTGACTGCGAGACAAGAGACAACCATTGATCCATTTGTTTTCATTGAATTGATCCTCTTCTTTTCTTCCCCCTTCCCTTGTCGCCCTTCCCCTCTCTTTTCTTTTCCCTCCTCTGCTCCCAATCTTTCCCCCCTCTGCTTCCAGTGCCTCCGCCCACCAAGGCTTCTCTTCGCCAAAGCCGCTGCGGTTCTCGGGTCGCCCACAAAACCCTTCCTCGGTCAACTACTGTGCTAGCATTCTGTGCTGGCTGCCCCCCCTCCCCTCTACCCTCCCCCTCCCGAGTCTTCAGGATATGTCCAGTTCTCACGACTAGTCCGAGTACTACTACGACTAGTAGTACTACTACATGTACTGCGAGTACTGCTACTCTTACTGCTGTTCCTACCTTACGACTGCTGAGGAACACTAACCTAGTAGTACTACCTATTTACTTCACTTTGTCTCCTCCTCCTCCTCCTCCTCCGTCGTCCCCAATCGTTTCCTTCTGGGCATATTTCTCCTCCTTCTCCTTCTCCTTCTCCTTGAGTCTTCCTTCACTTCCTTCCTCTTTTTCCTTTCTCTTTTCCTTCGTCTGCATCGAGTCCTGGTCTTTTTCTTTCTTTCCGTTACTTCCTCCTCTTCGTCCGCCGCCTCATCTCCACCTCTCACGCAACCAACTACCCTCTCGTGCGGAAAGCTCAAATACATACGAAAAAAAAGAGGGCGAAAATTCATTTTCCGCAGCTACGACACCAAGCCACGCCTCGACTCGATCGCCGAATTTCTTCAGCTCGTCGTCGCGCATTCGCCCGGATCCGCTGGTTCAATCGCCAATTTGCGACCGAGAAGGGCAAAAGGAAGGAAGAGGGTCGTACAGGAGGAAGGAAAAAGAAAACTGGAGGAAAAGGAAACACGAAGGGCAGATCTTCCACTCGCCTTCCTCACCTCCGCAGTGCCACCCGAACGCTTCTCGAACTCGATCACGAACTATCCGGCATCTCGGTTTCGCGCGCTTCGTTGTTTCCTTTTCCCTGCGAGAAGCTGGATTGGTGCCGTTCCTGATTCGACTGTTTCACGCCCCATACGTCGCCTTCGTCGCCAATTTCCACCTCGAGCCGATTGACGTCTCTTGAGACACTTCCTCGTCTTGTGGTACCACCGCCTGTCGCCCCGAGTTCAGCGCTTTGTACCTTGACCGTGTGGCCAACGTGCTCCAGTCGCGAGACTGGTAGCTTCCCGTTGCCCACCATGGACAGTCTCGCATGCCATGTCATCTACGTCAATCGTGGTGCCTGCGAAAATCGCCTGCTGCGCGCCGCCGGCTCAGAGGCGCCCGCCGTCTCGCCTGTTGCCTCGGATTGGCAACGCGACCGAGTTCGATCGCTTGTGCAACCTCTGCTGGATGCCTTTGGTGACGGTTGGTCTTGCTTGTCCTGAACACACCGATCCGTGCTCTGCTGATCATGGGGGTGAAAACCCTGAACAGTCCACGTCTGTACCACCGGCGAAGCATGCCTCAACAAGTTGCTCGAGATCCAAGACGCCGGATCCATGCTGAACATGACGCCGACCATCATCTTGCTTGACATGCCCCAGAACGAGTGGGTGCCCGAACCGGCCTCGAGCTCCTCCCCCGAAATGGCGAATCGAGACGACGAAATCCACACTCCCGACAACAACCTCTACGGGCTCCCGCTCCTCCAGAGACTGATGACCGAAGCGCACCTGCGAAGCATAGCAAAACTCGTCATTCCAGTCCCCGTCATCAGCGACTCCGAAGCTCGCGAGCACATGACCGACGGCGCTGTCGAGCCACCTGTTTCCCCGTCGGGGGATTTGACAACATATCGCCGTCTCGTCAGGAGGTGCCTAGACCTCGGCGCTGTAGACGTGCTCACAAGCCCCCTGGGCTCCAAGTGCGTCAGGACACTCGAAATTTGCGCTTATAAGGCCCACAGAGACGCCTCCAGAGACCAGCAGGCTTTGTTGGAGATGACTAAGGGTCGAAAGCGATCGTGGGTCGGCGTCAATGAACAGAAGCCGTTTGCCTATCTCCGCGAGGCCATGGTCTCCGGCCTGATGAACGGCATCTGCCGGCTGTCACCAGAAGACGATCAGATATCCGGCGCACACATCGCTGTCGCATCCGAACGCAAAATGGCCATCGTCGATGCCGTCGGCCGCTGGCAGTTTTGCGCCCATTCTTTTTCCGACGATGAGTTGCTATTCGCCGCCATGCTCATGTTCCGGCATGCTTTGACCTTGCCTGAACTAGAACATTGGCGGATTCCATCTGGTAAGCTGCGACCTCTTCTCTGGTACAGTCCACTCGAGGCTTGATACGAGGCGAGAGCAAGAGAAATAAGACAAAGGACATGGAGTGCGAGAAAGACGTGAAGACTAAAGAGTGGGGGTGTGCGGAGAGGGAGATCTCGAAAGAGAAGCAAGAGATTCGTGAGAAATCCCAAAAAGCAGACTGAGGATTGGGGAAGAAAGGAGTTGGAGGAGTAAGAAGAGGTCGAGGAGAGGCAAGGGTGGGAGGTATCATCAGCCGGAGGACTGCTTTCCTCCACCATTCACCTCTCTTCACATGCCGCCGCCCGTCAATTAATCTCGAGCATAGATCTTTGCTAACCGGTCGCCCCCTTCGCAGATCAGCTTATCAGCTTCCTGGTGGCATGCCGTGCGGCATACAACTCATTCGTTCCCTACCACAATTTCCGACATGTCGTCGACGTGCTCCAGGCAACGTTCCATTTCCTTGTTCACATCGGAGCGCTTCCTCCATACCCTATCCGCAATACGTCTCCGACCCCGGTCAAGAAAACACCCATCGCCGCTCTCCTCGCCCCCACTGAGGCTTTGGTCCTCCTCATAACCGCCATCGGTCACGATGTCGGCCACCCTGGAGTCAACAATGGTTTCCTTACAACTCTGAATGCGCCTTTGGCGCAACTTTACAACGACCGTTCCGTCCTCGAATCTTTCCACTGTGCTGCTTACTCCCAGATCCTGCGACGTTACTGGCCTGCAGTGTTCGAGGACCGGAAGATGCGGAACATGATGATCAGCTCCATCCTAGCGACAGACATGGGCCTCCACTTCGACTACATGAAGAAGCTCACCACCCTGCAAGAAAAGATGCAAGGAGGGGACTTCAACACAGACGCCTGGACGAGTCGCCAGGAAGAGGAACATAAGATCCTAGCATGCTCGCTGCTGATTAAGTGCGCGGACATCAGCAATGTGGTACGGCCAAGCAACCAAGAAAAGAGGCACAAGACTTGCTTTCGTTTGGCGAATGGAAGAATGGGTTGACTGACTATTTTGAATTAGGCAAGGCAATATGATACAGCACTCAAATGGATGAACATCCTAGCCGAGGAATTCTCCCGGCAGGCCTCGATGGAGGACGAACTCGAAATCACGTCATCCTTGATGGCGCCTCCCAAGAAGGACTTCCTAACCTTGGCCAATGCACAGCTGGGGTTTATGAACCTGTTCGCCATTCCTCTATTCCAGGGCGTCGCAGATGTTATGCCAGGGATGCTGTATACCGTCGAACAGCTCAAGACCAACAAACAGCAATTCGAGGCCCGGCTAGAGGAAGAAAAGGCCAAGGAGAGGCAATTGGCCTCACCCGGCGGCTACGAGCGTCCGGACCGTCGCCTTCGGGGTGGAAGCAGCATTTCGCCTCGGCCCATGGGCCAGGCTGACGCCATCAACTCGCAAAAGGCCTCGATTCAGGATGCCGATTTCTGGACAAGGCCCGGAGGTGGCAATTTGGATCCGAGACGGAAGCCGCCGCCGGGCTTGATGGATATGGATCGACGGGACGAGATGGAGCTGTCTCCAGCACCGAGCCCATCGACGGCGAAATCAGGCCATGATCCTCATACGCCTGTGGAAGACGACGACATGAACGGCATTGCCTATGGGGCACCGACGTCTTTCGACGCCATGCGGGAGCTCGGTGACCACGATCCCTTTGGTCTCCGCAGCGGACCCGACTTCGACAGCAAATTGGGACGAGCGGACCGACGGCAATGCCGTGAGACGACCGAGGGCACGTCAGCCAATGGATACGCAGGGGATTGGAACGCGCGGGGAGCCGGCACAACAGCCGCCAATGCCGGCCTGTCACCCGGCTCTCGAGGACCCGACTCCGCGGACCGAACGGGCGGCCTGCTGCCGCTGAACGTCTCGCCGCTGAGCATTCGAGGTTCCACCGCGCCCCGGCCAACGACGCCGAACGAGGAGGAGTACTCGTCTGTGAGCGGCAGCATCGGCAGGGCCGAGGGCAAGGGCCTGCGCAAGAAGCCGAGCCGGTTTAAGCTCATGGACTTCAACTTTTTTAGGAGGAACAAGGGAACGAGCAGCCCGCCGTTTCCGGCGGCCGATACGTCCGGGTGACAATTACTTTTCCGATGGGTCTTCTGGCGGTCAAAAGACCTCCCACAACAAAGAAGACCCTGGGCCATCTTCTCCGCCACCATCACCGGGATCACAGACGGTAGTGGCGGCGGTAGCGGCGGCAACGAGGACATTGGCAGAAGATGAGCGGCAAGAGCGAGCGACCAAGAGAAAAAAAGTTGGGACGTTCGACAACGACAGACCACGTGCCATCGAATGAATGAACGAGCATGATCATCATCATCCATCATCATCCATCATCTGATTCATCATCATCATCATCATCACCATCATCACCATCATCACCATCATCACCATCATCATCATCACCCCCTCCCATCCGCTTGCCTACTACACCCGCGCGGGGCAGCAGCGGTGACACCCCACCGAGGCTGCGAGGCTCCCCGCGCTCCCATGATATCGGAAGGGGTGAAAAGGTGGGGGGTCCGGGTCATTATATATGTATAGTATGGGCACACGCTTATCCTGTCATATATCTATCATTGAGCGTACAAGCTGCGTGAACCTGGCCGGGGGGAGAGCTCATCGCACCCGCGGCCAGGAAAGGAGCATCACCTACTCCGTACAACTGCCACTTATAGCGACACACTCCGAACGTACATATATGCATTGTTTGTCTATTACTGTTCTCGTTCTCTTTCTGGTGTTTCTGTTCTCACTTTTGTCTCATTCATTCCCCTCTTTTCTTCCTTTGTCACTTTTCTCCTCCCACATCGCTCGGGGTTGTACATATATACCCACTTTGGGATTCACGGCTTCAGGAAGGGGCTGGGGCAGGGGAATATCTTTCACATCCATGGATTGCCTTTCGGAAAGGCTTCGGGGGGACCGGCAAAGGAACTTGGGACCGGTGGAGGATTGGGGGGGAGTTTCTAGATAGAACGGGGAAAGAGGGCGTGATTGGGACGAGAAATGGAGGGGCAGCCGGGAGGGAGGGAGAGTCCGCGGAGGTTTTGTCTTTGATCTTGCGGATGTCACAGTCTTTGATCATTTCCCTTGTCTTTTTTCTTTCTCTCTGTGTGTGTCTGTCTGTGTGTGTCTTGCCTTATTTTCCCTTTCTGCCCGTCATGTCCTTCAAGCCACTCCCTTCTTTCTTCTTGTTCCTCTTTCCCTCTCCTACGAAATGTCTGTCCTGCTACGGTAAAAATCTCCTCTTTCTCTCTCTCTCTCTCTCTCTCTCTCTCTCTCTCTCTTACTCTCTCTCTCTCTCTCTCTCACACACACACACACACATGCACACACACTCTCTCCACGTCTTTCGATCTCAACATCTTCCTTTCTTTTTGTCCTTAGATTCCCAAGTCATCTCGCCACGGCGTTCACGTGTGATGCGAAACAAGATGGCAGGGCTCAGAATAATTGTAAAATTAGTACCGTGTTTCTGTTTCGTTTTTTTTTCCCTCCTCCCGTGCTCTTTTTCTCTGGTCTCTTCTCCAGAACGGTGTCACGGATGGGCGAAGGGGGGGATGGATGGATTTGGTCATTTGGCGGAGAGACATTGCCCAGGGGTGGGTTGAGAACTAGGCCTGGCCTTGCGAATTGATAGTTCTGATGTTTGAGGTGCATGCTGTGCTTGCTTTGCCTGCATCGGGGACCGGGGGGGGGGGGGACCTCTTCGGAGTCTGGGTGCGTGCGTGTGGCCCTTCTTATACGGCGTACGGGATACGGAGTACGGAGTACGGGGTACATACCTTTGACTCTTTGGACATGGCTGGATCGGGAGGAGGTTTGGGATGCTGGGGGGGATGGGTGAATGTAACCCTCCTTCGGCAGAAGAATGCTGCTGTGTGACGATCTATCATGAGATCCATTGTGGGTGGCTGCGCCGAAGGGGCAGGGCGGCGTCCGAGTGGATGGAGAGCATCTTGCAGAGTGCGGAGCTGATGCTACATTGGTCGGTGCTACGGAGTACTCATACTGGGGACTAACAGTACTCGTACAGGACATTCCGGCAGAGTGCGGGAGTTGCCGTTTTGGAAAGCTGGAGTGAGCCGGGATGTTCCTGGGAAGTGGAGAGAGATGCGGCAGTGAGAGAGAGTTGGGGGCTTGGTTTTTGAGAGAAAAAAGAGAGCGAGGGAATTGCTCCGCGGGGAAGAGAATCGCGCAGATGCGGCTGCGTCTGCGGGGAGATATGGGCCGATGTCGTGTCTCAGGATGGGAGGAATGAAAAGGGGGGGTTGGGCTTTTGGTGATGGATGATGATGATGACTTGCTTTTCAGGATGTCGCGCTCGATACGATGATACGATGCGGGACCAGTCCCGTCGGAGATAAGCAGGCCATGGGGGGAAAAATATCTTCGTACGGTAGGGGACGGGATGTTTCCCCCTTATGGTGGTCTTTGAACTCTTGATATTGAGGAGTCTGAGGGTCGATCATGCGTGTTCGTGTATCTCGGGGTCTCAGTGCGATACCCGATGCTTTTTGGAGATGGATGGCCGTGGCTGTACGAGTACGAAGGCATGTGCTCTGGACGGAGTATTCCGTCCTTTGGACGGGAATCTGGTGCTTGATGCTCGATGCCCGATGCCCGATGCCCCTGGGGCCCTGCTTCTGGGTTTGGCTGTTCGGCAGCTGAAAGATGCAGCGGTCCGAGGTGCATGGCGGGGCATTCATGCGTGAGGCTCGGCAGGGGTTCTGGATATGAGCCGGGCTGCTTTCCAAGAGGCGGGACAGGTATGTATGTATGTCAGCACCTCGTACGGAGGACGGGGGATTCGCATACCGTCTGGCACGCGAGAACGTGACTGTCTTCTGGATCAGTGTCACTGGAGGCATTGGTCTCGCGGGTCGTGGCCTTACCGTCGCATCCATTGATCCATCGAGTGACGTGCCGGACCTCAAATCTCGGGTGATGGAGGGAAAGGAGAGCTCGGCCATCCGTCTGGCCCTGGTCGCGGGAGAGCCCGCGGAGGGGGGGGGGGGGGGGGGGGGGGGAAGGCATATGGACGGCCAGGGAGAGAGGAAAGGGAGGGGGGAGAGAGCTGCTGAATCGGCAGATCCACGAGATTCTCTCTCGTACGGATCCCTTGCATTGCATTCCCCCCGGGAAGTCAGTCATGCAACTCGTTCCTAGTCGAGTCAGGCCAGGTGGTGGCGATTGGGCATGAGGGGCAGCATTCATGCCGAGTGTCTGGGGAAGAGGTGGCCCCTGTTGTGTTGTCTCTCTAGACGACCTGCCAGAATCTTTGTTTTATATAAGGCAGGAGGATCGGCCATTGGATCGGCATGGCGCGCACGTTGATCCATGTGAGGCTTGTTGACGAGCCCCGATCCAAACGATATCCAGCTTCCTGGAGTCGAGGGAGAAGAGAAAGGAGAGAAGAGACGAAGGAGTCGAGAGAGGAGACGAAAGTCACGAGACGAGGCACGAGAGACGGAGAGAAGAGACACGTGGGCAGAGGCGAGAGAAGGAACGACTGGCGCTTGACGCCGGCGAATCAGAGAGCTCCTTCCGGAGGAGAATCCAACAAGGCAGGTCTGCTCCATCGATTGAAGCTTGGGTTTCCATGAGGAAGGAGGTGATGAGTCAGATCGGCAGGGATGGAGAGGATTGCGAGGGCAGGAACCCTGGAGACGAGGGATTATGGGGAGCCCCTTCCCGAGATGTCCGTCGCTGCCGTTGACTGACCAAGATGGCAGCTGTGACCCTCCCTTGCCTCCTGCTTCCGAAGGGAGTACGGAGTACCTACGGAGTAGCACCTCGAGAAATCGGGCAGGTGCGGGTCCCCTGGGAAGGAGGGAAGGAGGGAAGGGAGGAAGGAGCCCCCGTGCCTTTCTTACTCATCACGGACCTCGACTTCGACTTCGACTTCATCTTCATCTCCATCTCCGTCATCCTCCACTTTCTTTCACGCTCCGGGCGAAGGTACGAATATGCTTACAGAGCACAAGAGGAGGGACGGAGTCCGGGGCCCCGCCCCGATTCCGCTCCCGCCGGCACCCTCGGATGCTTTCATGAGCCCCGCGGCTTGGGACATCCTCTGGGCTCTGCTCGACGGCCTGCTCCCTGCCATAGGGCCCGAGTCCTCCGCATCAGAGGACAGCCATGGATCGCAGCTGGTGCTTTCGGACGAGCAGTTCCAGCGTGCCGTCGAAGGGGCCATGGGCACCATCAGTGGTCCACCCCGGCCCGCGGACGTGGCTGCTTTCCTGGCCCAGAGATCCATCGATGATCCCGAGTTCAAAGATGACTGCTTGAGGCTCCTGGCGATCAATCCAGCCAACAAGTTGCTGGGCCAGCTATTTGGTTTCATGAAGTGAGTCTTAGAATCTTGTGGTGCCTGAGTGCCTGAGTGCCCCCCCTTTTCCCCATCTTCCCATCACTTGCCGAGGGTCTCTGCGGTCATTACATTGATCCATGGCGCACAACTGACTTGGTTCGCAGCACCCGACTCGGCAGCCTGATCTTGACAGGTTGTTGGGAGCCGTTATACAAGCAGCCCGTTCACGTCCGTGAGTCGGTCCTCAAGTCTTGGACGCAGTCGCGCTTTCGCATCCTGAAAGGATTGGCGGCGAGCATCGCCGCCTTGGGGCACAAGGCAATGGGGATGACAAACCCGATGTACGGCACCATCGTCGGCTATCCCGACGCTCCCGCGGACTGGACGCCGGTCGAGGGCTACCCGTTCAAGTTCATCCAGCTGGACCCCGGCGAGGGCGTTCACGAGATCGTCACCGACGTGGTCATCGTTGGCTCCGGGCCTGGCGGGGCGGTCTGCGCCAGGAATCTCGCCGAGGCCGGTAACAAGGTTCTGGTGGTGGAGCGTGGCTACCACTTTCCCACGTCGCAGTTGCCTTTGACACCGAGGACCGGGTCCCAATATCAGCAATTCATGAACGGAGTCTTTGCGAGCGAGGACAGGAGTATTGCGCTCATGATGGCCAACACCTGGGGCGGCGGCGGGACCATCAACTGGAGCGTATCCCTGCGGCTGCAGGACTACGTGCGCAAGGATTGGGCTCGGTCGCGGGGCGGGCTGCCCTTCTTCACCTCCAGCGACTTCGACGAGTGCATGGATCGCGTCATGGACTTCATTGGCGCCCAGCAGGACCTCGTCCGCCATAACAGTGCCAACCAGGTCATGCTCGACGGCACCGCGAAGCTGGGATGGCACGGGGCCCCTGTTCCTCGCAACACAGGGGACGCGGAGCACTTCTGCGGCCATTGTTCTGGAGGATGTCCGTCAGGCGAGAAGCAAGGACCGGCCAACTCGTGGCTCCCCGCCGCGGCCGATGCGGGCGCCGAGTTCATGGAGGGGTTCTCCGTGGACAAGGTGCTCTTCGAAGAGCCCGCTGGTCAAGGCCAGGAGGGAGCAGCGAAGGCGATCGGGGTTGAGGGATTCTGGACATCGAGAGGCACGAATGGCGCACTTGACACGCCGATGAGCGCCCGCTCGCGGAGAAGGGTCAGAATCAAGGCCAAGAAAGTCATCATCGCCGCCGGCACCATTGGCAGCCCCACGGTTCTCCTGAAGAGCGGACTTGCGAATCCGAATATCGGAAGGGGCCTGCATCTTCACCCGACAATCCCGGTAATGGCATTCTACAGGAAGGAGACGCGCCCCTGGGAAGGCGGCATTATCTCGACTTACTGCGCAGAGTTTAAGGACCTAGACGGCAAAGGGCATGGCACCATTCTGGAGCCTTGCGGCTCGAACGTGAGTTTACTTTCCTTGCCAGCCCCAGCTTTCACATGTTTACGACACGTGATTGTGATTCAATTCCTCGTTCGTGATACTGTTTGGCTTACGATTCACACCGAACTGAAGCCCTATTTCTTCCAGACCATGCAGCGCTGGGAGAGCGGACTGGACACGAAGCTGGCAGCTCTAAGGTACAATCACGCGGCAGCTATCGTGAGTCTGTCGCGAGACAGGGACTCGGGACGAGTGTTCCTAGACGCCGCCACGGGCACGCCGCGTTTCGAATACACGCCGTCCAAGTTCGACGCCGACAGCGTCATCAAGGGCCTGATAGCCACGGCCAAGATCTACTACGCCACGGGC
The DNA here is from genome assembly GCA_003055185.1 of Escovopsis sp. TC. Taxonomy (NCBI): domain Eukaryota; kingdom Fungi; phylum Ascomycota; class Sordariomycetes; order Hypocreales; family Hypocreaceae; genus Escovopsis; species Escovopsis sp. TC. The sequence continues at coordinate 1,810,036 of NIGD01000004.1, read as the reverse complement.
GCCTCCGAGATCCGGTCCGTCTTCTCGAGTCTCCCGGCCTTTCGGCCCGATGCCACCGTCCAGGAGAAGCTCGCCCCCGGGCAGGACCCCGAGCTTATGGACGGCGAGTTCGGCGCGTGGCTCGCCCAGATGCGCGCGCTCTCCGCCGCGGACCACCTCAACGCGGCGCACTTCTCGGCGCACCAGATGGGCACGTGCGCGATGAGCGGCGACGCGAAGCAGGGCGTCGTCGACGGCAAGGGCCGGGTATGGGACACGGAGAACCTGTACGTTGCGGACTCGAGCGTCTTCCCGAGCGCGAGCGGCGTGAACCCGATGGTGACGATCATGTCGCTCGCGGATTGGATCTCGCGGGGCATCGTCAAGGAGCTATCCACGAGGGGTTGATTGCGTTTGCGTAGTGGTTGTGTACTTCCCCATCCTAGCGGGAGTTTGATGCATCTTCACAATTGGAAACCATGACTTCAAATTGGGCATGAAAACTCGCAGCCTATCATGCCGAGAACACACACAATCAGGAGCTTGGAGGCTGGGTCGCGCGGTGTGCAGCGGCGCGGTATGGCTCGAGCGATGACGTCGATGGTCCCATTGGGTGTGCGCTCGTCATTTGTTTTGTTTACTTGTACATCAGGGGGGATACGAGCGCTCGTACCTTTTTTTTTCTCCCCCCAAGAACTTGCGTGCAGGCAGGCGAGATACCGATTTCGATGATGTCATAAGAGCGATTGAGCCAACATTTGGGGCCATTGGGTCAGAGCAGCTACCAGCAGAGTCCGGACTCGGTCTCGCAGATGTGCCTCTCGAGGTCTGTCCATCATCTACCGCGGGATGGATCTGATACGCCAAGGAGGAGTGGTAGCTCGTATGATTTTTTTTGCGAGTCCTCCCATTTTGATGAGCACGAGGAGATCATCAGACGAATACTTGATGAAATACTGATTTGGATACGTGAAAATGCCACAACGAGTACTACACGAGGACGAGGACGAGCGGAGGCTCACGAGCATGGGTGGTGCTACTGGTACAAGTACGGATACCATTCGAGCACAGATATGTACGAGTACGAGTACGAGCGAGTACGGAAATGCGTGCGTACATTTGCGGAGCTAGATCCGCCGCCGTGCCTGAGCTGAGCCCGCGGAAGTGCGTCAACGACCGCGACTGGTGATGTAGGCGCTCGGGCAAACGGGCCGGGGGGGATGACGAGGACTCCTATGAGCACTCCGTACTGGGCACTCACACTAATGGAGTTCCTCAATCTCTCGCGCGGGGCGTGTCCACATGACGATGGTCACAGGGTGTGAAAAAGCGCGGCAGAATGATGCGGCCGAGAGGGCGGGATCAGGGGTTTGGGAAAGCGAGGGGGGGGAAGGGGGGGTGGGGGAAAGAAACAAGGAGATGAGGGCGAATGGTGGAGGAATGAGTCCTCCGTACGGAGTATGAGGTCGCGAGATCCGGTGGAGAAGGGGAAGGGGAAGGGGTTAGGCCAGGGAAAAAAGAGGGCTGAAAAGAAAATCAGAAGATACGGGTAGGAACAAGGGGTAGAGGGTTAGGAGGTCGGATTGGACGATGTGCGGCTTGGGGGGCTACGTCATGATGCTTGGGATCCAATGGGATGGATGCGGTTTCGTGCCGGGGGTTGTGGTTTCTTGGGATGGAACGATGACGATTACTGGTACGAGGAGGGAGCTTGGAGTGCTCTAGAAGAATGTGAGGGATCGAGAGGAGGATTTGCCGGGGCTGGGGATGGATTGCTAGCTGTTCCTATGAGTACGAAGTAGCACTTCTTGCGAGTAGTCATGCTCATGCTCCGTATCCTTCGTGCTCATGTATATGTAGCTCACCCTGGCGCCTATTCCATGCTCTGGTTCCCCGGATATCACCCGTAGTGCTAGAGAGCGTGCAAGGCTACTGTCATGCTATTCATAGACATGCAAACAAGGGCGGTCGCGGACTTGGGCATGGAGGGCAAGAAGTCGAATGCCGGGAGATAGACATGTGCTAGAGTGCTCTCGTCGGAGGCTGGACAGAGTGGCGACCAAGGCAAGGGTAGTACGGAGTAGATACTCCCGAGTCTGTAGATCTGGTACGAGTACGAGTACGAGTACAAGTGCGACTCCGGCCAGGGGTGAAAAGTTTGCGAGGGCAGATGGTCACAATCCTGGGTCGGTGGATGGCCAGACGGCCCGAGGGGCTGGGATGCCTCCCGGGAGTGGAGGGCCGGGGGAACCCATCGGTTCTTGTTCGGCATACCTGAGATCGAGCTGCTGAGGAGGACTTGTGGCCGTAGAGGGGTCAAGTCATCGTACATAGCACGGGATATGAGTCCCAGGAGGTCTTCTGGGAATGATCCCCGTGGTAGGACCTTCAAGGCGCGGGCCGGAAGAGACACGGGGCCGGGGCATGCATCATTCCTCGAGGTCTGGAAGCCCGTGTTCTCTAAGCACCTGAGTTGGTATCATCGTCCTCCGTACGTGCACGAACTGGTGCATTTGCAGGTCGAGAAAGGCCATCGTGGGTGCGGGCGTGCAGGAGTGTCCAACGATCCCGCGCAGCTGCCGGCGCGCTGCAGATGTGCTGCAGATGGCGATGAGCGACGATGAGTCGATTCGATCTCCGGGATGCCAGGGATGGGCTGGGAAGTCGGGAGGCAGCCACAGCACCGCCACCGGGGGTGATGGATCACGGATGGATCCGTGGCAGTGGCAGTGTGCAGGACGGACGGGCATGCCGAGGCAGGATTGGCACCACCTCCAGCTTGACGTGCGGGGGCGGCTACTGCAAGACCTCGTATGAGAGCTGCTCCGAAGTCCTCCGTAATCCCTAAAGTCTTTGCAAGCTGCGTGTCAGACGGACGGGGCCACGGCCTCCGAGCACGGGGCATTATGAGCGGTCCGTAATGCATAGGTGCGGTGTCCCGTACTCGTACTCCGTACAAGGACTCCTTTGTTGGGAGTACTCGTATGTTGCGTGAGCGATGCATGAGCCAAATCCAACGGAGGGTGCGGAGCTCGGAACTCGGCCTTCCTTCCATAGCGACTGCGGCCCCCAGATTGATGGTCCCGGTATTCTCGAGCAAGGGCTCCCGTGCTGTTCCGCACCCAAAGAGCCCTGTGCTCCAGAGGCATATGCAAGGTGAAAGTATGTACTCCGCATCCGCGGGTGAATGGGTGTGCGAGCAGGAGTCGCACGGGAGGGGCGCTGATGATGGGCGAGGGAAATTCGCGGCAGCGGAAGACGATGCAGGAATTAAGGTTTGAAGCAGCGATGGGGGAAGTTCAGCTGTTCATGGATCTTTGCGGCGATAAGATGGCATGTTGGACGTGCTTTCGGCACCGAGATGGCGATGGGTGTCTTGATCGGGATGCCTCCTTGCAGCACTGCGTACTCCGTACTCCGGGTAGAGGATGGGAGTACGGAGTACATAGGTACGGAGTAAGGACCCCGGTGTACTCCGTACGGAGACGACTACTCCGTGAGGGGTGTTCCGATCGAGACTCGCATTCGTTCGATTGGGCGGCGTCTTGGACGGTGGCGTGGGTGGGCGCGGGCCGGGGAGAGACCTCGAGCTCCGCGAGCATGGAGCCAGACATCCATGCTTCCTTTTTTTTTCTCCTTGTGTGACCCGGAGCCTCGGCACTTGTTGAGATGGATCGTTCGATGGATGGATGGATGGATCAACGGATCAACGGATCAACAGATCAACAGATCAAGACAGATCGTATGGATCCATCTGCTTGTCGCGGACGGGTCGGGGCCGCGGGCGTGGGTCTCCTGCGGCGGGCAGGGCCCGGGGATGCGCGGATGGAGCTGGTGCGGTGCTCCGTACGGAGTAGTGCGTGAGAGGCTCAACAGCAAGCAATGGATGCCATGCCATGCCATGCCATGCCATGCCATGTCATGGGTGATCCTGCTGACAGCAGATGTCAGATGAATGGATGGCGGGACGGATGCCTCCAGCAAATCTCACCCCTCGGCCTCAGGATCGAGACGTACCCGTTCTCCAGAGACAGTCAGGTCACATTTGGAATCCGACCTGAATCATCCCAAGAAAAGTTGCCGAAATGGTCAGAATCAACCGCCCGGCCTGCTGGCGGGCGCAGGCACGGGCACGAGCACGGTGTGCAAGAATGCATCATGAGACAAGACAAGACGAGACAAGTCGAGACGAGACGAGTCAAGCCAAGTTCGAGTCAACACTGGACATGGATCTGCCCGGACGACGCCGAGCACCCCTGCTCGCTCGCCTTGCCGGAAACAACAAGGTCGGGCAGGCTTGGGCTGGTGCTCCACGCAGACACACTCCATACTACGGAGTAGTATTCCGTAGAGAGAGCAAAGAACGGAGTACACGGTGCACGCTGCACCGCGTGTCTTCCGTACCTCGCGTACTCGTACGAGTACACACACGTCGTCTGTCGTCGGCGGCTGTCGCCGTGGTCGTCGTCACCACCGTCACCATCATCATCTTGCCTCGGCGCGGCAACAGGGAGTCTGCGCGCGACGTCGGACGTGTCGAAGATGTCGCCTCGCCTCGGCACTGTCCCATTGTCCCTGGCCCTGACTCGAAGCGCGATCTATATTTTTCCTTCATCCCGTGTGAGGCCTCTCGATTCTGCCTTGTAGCTGTTCAAGCATCATCTGTCCGTCTGTCTGTCCGCAAGCGAGCCATCGTCAGTCTCACGCTGTCATCTCGGCAGGGGCCATTGCATCCTGGTATGGCCGCGGATGTTATCAGGGACCAGCCTTCATACCTCATCCGAGCCCATCACCGAGCCGGTCCGGATACTCCCTTGCAGAGTACTACAAGTATGGAGTATGCATGTGCACTCCGTACATACGGAGTACCAGTTTCCTCATTCGCAGGCTCTTCTTGGACCCGATGCCATCGAGATAGTAGTCGAGGAAGTCTCTGCTGTTCCGGCCTTGTACGAGTATTGCGAAGACGCAGCCAGAGCTGGAGAGGCCAGATATGCACTTCCGGAGACGAGGAGAGCCGGGGCTAGCAATGGGCTCTTAGCCTAAGAAGTTGTTTTGTTTTCTTTTGGCTCCGCAGAGAACGGGTTTAGCCTTGCCGTGATTGCTTTGGAGGCTTACGAGTACTCCGTACTGGCTCGTCAAGAAAGAGAGAAAGAAGATTCATCACAGGCTTCAGAGCGCTAGCGCATTCTTGTCGACGTCGTCTTCAAACGTTGTCTTCAAGTGATTTTCCATGTCGAATTTTGTTGGAGATTCTTTCCTGATGATTCTCCTGAATACCCATTTCGTGAATTGTTTTCGTTGGGGAGGGGAAGTCGCGGCCCGCGAGCTCGCTACCACTTGTGGAGTACTCGTACGCTCGTATGGGTAGAAGCGGTACTTCATGCGCTAGACTCACTCCCTCCGCGTCGGCTCCCTCCTCCACCCCCTTCCCGCCATCCCTCTTCGGGAAAGGCGCACACAACCACAGAGGCGTGCGGCGAGGAGAGATGTATCGGTACAAGGACCACGGAGTACTAGTACTACTACTACTAGGTAGCCTCTGCCTGTGCTCGTTCAAGCTTGCAGGCTCAATGAGTCGCACCTTCCCCAGCGGCAGCACGGCGCAGGAGGTGATCCCATGAAGGGGGCAGGCGCCGTGCGTTGCTCCTGCCTATGGCTTGCAGACGCAGCAGGTGCAGCAGGTGCGGCCGGCGCAGGATGATGCAGCGAGATGCAGGAGGTACCGACGCTCCTGCCGCGGCAGCGCCTGCATCTCGCTCCAACTTCATTCCATCCCGATGCGCTGCTGATCCAGCCTCAGCCACCACTTTCTCGACTTCACCTTTTCGCCTGGCCACGTGCCTCCCTGCCCCAACAAAACCCTCCAGCTACCTCTCTCTCTCTGCTGATGACGACGACGGCGACAACAATGACGACGACGACCCCGAGGGGAGGCCTCTCACGAGCCTTCACGGCCCTCACAACGGAGTACTCCGTATGGTATCACTTCCCTCGGTTGGCGGCGTGCCAACATCATCATGGGGCGAGCGAGGGGCCAACTGGTCGGGCGGATGGGCGGGCAAGCAAGGCAATGACAGTCTCCTCGAGAGGGATAGACCGTTCCATCAACACCAGTCCAGCGTTCCACTGCCCGAGCTCGGAGGTCGGCCCCCCCTGACTCCTCTGCTACTCGCACTCGCACTCGCACTCGTACTCGCACTTGGACATTACGGTGCTGTGCTGCGCTGCGCTCGATCTGTACACCGCACCACGGAGGGAACCGGCGTCGGTCGTGGGTGATGGCGAAGCCACTTCCTGTTGTTGGCGTACTGTCCGAAGGAAGGGGGATCCGCAAAGTGGCCAGACAGGCATGGACACCAAGACCGGGTGGCCCTTTCCTTCAGCCTGCCCTCCCCATCGAGGAGACGACATGTGGATTACGCATCAGCGGGAGGGGCGCCCAGGGGCTGCCTCCGGCATGACCAACCCCCTGACGCGTGTCTGTCGCTCGCGGGTCGCCGGGCAAGTTGGTGAGTAGTGGATGAGACGGAACGATGCAGTCCGACGCAGGGCAACGGCATATGCTAAGTTTGCAGAAGGGTCTCGGTCGACGGCACGTTCAACCCGCAGAGAGTGTCAGAGAACGGTTTCTCGATATCCATCCATCCATCCAAGGAGGAGGGTCTTCCTTTATTCACTGCTCGCCGTCCAGACGACCCTCCCTCTCCACTTCCTCCCCGCTCTCTTTTGCCTCCTCCTCTGGCCCCCCTCGCCTCCTTCCGAGCCCCCTCTGCCCCCCCTACCCCCCATCTTGCCGCCCTCACCACCCCCTGGTATACTTTGGTGCCAGCTCGTTCCACCACCACCGCCACCTTCCCGTTGGCGGCCCCAGCCCGAGACTGGCCGGAGTTGCTTTCGCCCTGGATCCCAGCACGCAAATCCTCTCCGTGAAGGCCTGCCCCGACATTGCCATTGGCTCTCGAGGGCAACATCTGGAACCAATCACCAAGAGCTTGCGCGGTCCTTCTCTCTGGCTCCACAGAGGCGACCACCGGCTTCTCCCCTTGCCAACCAATGAGGGGGCGAAATGGCCATATTCAAGAGACACACCATCGTCGGCTTGCCGCCGCTAGTCTCGAATGTCGGGCTCTCACACTTTCACACGGCCTCTATACCTGACCAAGATGGGCTCGAGAGCAATGCAACTTGCTTTGCCAATCACATTTCTTGTGGCTCAACCCCATCGAAAGGCTAGACTCGGGTTCCTTTGGCCAAGCCGTGAGGACAACTCGAGGGGGGAGCCGGGGGCGTCTGCGAGCTCGGCCCTCGTCTGGGGACATCCTGGGTAAACCGCCGAGGTCATGGCCCAACCAAGTTGCACGGTTCAAGTCTGTGCCGGAGGAAGAGTCTGAGGGCTCTCATGTTCCGTGAGGGGGACAGGGTGAAGGAGTGGGAGGGACGGGTCGAAGAGATGGGCGACGGCCGCTACCCCTCGCGCCCCCTCCTCCTTCGGCCGGCGTTCCACAAGCACGGCAGCGGCCGTCATCCTCGACTGGGCAAATCCTCCTTCTCACGTCACATTTCGACGCACTCTTGGTGTTGATCTACGATGAGGCAAGTGATCGATGGGCATCCGGCAAGGGGGCGAAATGAGGAGGCGGGCTCGAACTCGGGATACTGCGGGGCACCTTTCCTCACCCCGATGATTTCGAAGGACTTTTGGCCGTCCAAGTCAAACGCCTCCTGAGCCAGGATCTCGCTGGGGCACTAACCTTCGCATGGAGATTCGCACGTACACCCACAGGCTCTCACGCACCCCTTTCCACGAAGCATGCGCTCTCTACAGAACCTTCCCCAAAGCACCATTCATATCCGATGTACGGCGAGGGAAGAAATTCAAGGACGAGAAAGTGAAACCAAATCTCTCATCCCAAGATTGCGCGAGAAGTCCCATAGCGCAAGACTGTGCCTTTGGTCGAATGCAAATCACACAACAAGTTGACCAGAGCGGGCTGTCTCAGACTCTCTTCATGAGTCGATAGTGCAAAAGTCGGATGATTTTCATCTATTTCTCTTCAGGGACCGGGCGACTTCATGTCTGTCTTGGACGTCCGTGATGCAATACCCGCCTCCTGGGAGATGTGATGATCCTGGCCCCTTTGCACCCTTTGTTTACTCCTTTCTGCTTTGCGCGTTGAACGCTCCTGCACTTGTTGCGCTTTGACGTTGTCGCAATGCAGCGCGCCGCATCTTATCACAGCTCCTACTCGCACTACCCATGGCAAATGCGGCACGGAAGGACCGGGGGTCACTTGCCAGGATCGAGGCTCGAGGGGCGGGGTCGAAAAGGCCAAGACAGACCGCGCGGAAGAGAAGGGGGCAGGTGGATGGGGGGAGCGCGGGCAGACATCACGGGGACGCGACATCATGCGTAAGCGGGTCAAACATCGTCGGCATATCGCGGAGGGTGGTCTCAGAATGCGTATAGATGGGCCCGTGACCACAGATATAGGAATTCCTTTTGGTTTTCCGCGCCCTTGTCACTGTCTCCAACAAGATGGGAGGATGGAGTGTCGGTGGGGGGTCGATGAGGTAGGGGCTCGATCAAGGCGGCTCAAGAGTTTGGAGGAACTGCTGCTACAAGTACCTGGTTCCCGGGCTTGTCTGCTCGAATGAGTAGTACGAGTACTGGTACGAATGCACCGTACGCACGGCCCCGTGTTATGATTTCTTTTCTTGTTTATTCAGTTTGTTTCTCCCGTCTTGCTGCAGGTACGCATCTGTCCGAGCAGTGATGATGGAGAAGGGAAGGCAGACTATTGGGCGGTCTTGCTCAGCTCCTGGACCCGCGAGTACTCGCACGAGGACTTCCTACCTCTCCTTGATACCTCTGCTTCCCGTCTGCAGTGCAGCTCGAGGGTCACTCGTACTTGCTTCAAGGTCAGGGAGGTGTGTCCGAGTGTGTACCCGTACGAGTACTAACCTACCTGTAAGAGTCCGAGTACAGTTCGGAGTCACATCCAGACCGCGGTGCCCGTGCTACTGCAAGGTGATCGAGCCCCGGCACAGATACTCGTACTCCGTATGCAGAAAAGGGAATGGTTTGAGTGGATGGGTTGCTATCTCGGCGGCAAGCCGCCACGGCCCCCGGCGCCTTGTGGGGACTGCTCCGTACGAGTACGAGCACTGGTACTCCGTAGAAGAGAGAGCATGTGTGAGAGCGAGCGGGGGAATAGAGAGAGGGGGAGGAGGGAAAGGGCATGAGCAAGAGAGGGAGAGAGAAGGCGTAATACTCCGCAAAGGCCTGCCGATGATAACGGCACGGCCAGCTACTGGTACTCGTATGGGTAAGTGATTGATCATTTAGGTTTGCGGTGGCACACACACACACACACACACACACACACACACGCCCCCTTTTCATACACGACAGTGAGACGACGCGCTCCCCGCGCGCCGAGCGGCAAGGACCTCGAGAACCCTGGACTTGTGCTTTGATCCGCGTAAGGAGGGGGGTGTGGGGGGAAAGGTACGAGTACGAGTACGGAGTGCGAGGCTCCGAATAGCCGGCCGGTCCCGTCGCCTCGCTCTTGGGGCCTGATGATGGGCGAGGCGGAAAGCTTGTGTCGGCGAGAGGACTGGGCGCTGCATATGGGCGGGCCAGGACGGGCGAGGCACGGAAGGGGGCATAGCACCTGCGGAGCGGTAAGCGAGGATGAGTACGAGTACGAGTACGAGGATGGAGGAAGGAATATGGAGTACGGAGTATGGGGGGAGGAGGAGGAGGAGGAGGAGGAGGAACAGGAGGAGGAGGAATGAGAGGCGCGAAGCTGCATATGCGAGGATATCGTAAGCATGGCGACATGCGCGCCCTCAGCTGTCCTTGCAGTGCGGTCGTCGTCGGTGCTCCGGACGGCGTCCTTACCCATCTGGAATACAAACGAAGTCGTCGTACTCCGTACTCTGTACGTGCAGTCGTAATACTCCGTAGCAGGAGCTGAACCGCACGAGTTCGACACGGCGTACTTCGTACATCTACTTGTAAGCAGAACTCGTACAAGCACCATCCTCCGTACGTCGTATGGCATGCAAATCCTCTCCTGGTCGGACCCTGCTTGATCGATCCCTGGCCCGTCCTGCCCGTCCTGCCCGTCTTGCCCGTCGTGATCCGCCCGGCGAGGGCCAGGTGCGGTGAGCGGCGGGGGCCGGGGGGGGGGGCCGTCTGTGGCGCAGGCGCGGGCTGCATGGGCCGAGGATCTGGGATGGGGTTTGGATTCCGCATGGTTATTTTGGGTGCGGAGGACTCCGTGCGGGTAGTCTGTTGTCTACTAGCTGGGAGTCCTCCACTTTCCGTGCTCCGCGCCTGATGTACCTCAGATGGAGGGATACGATGTTTGTTTCTTCTTTCTGGATGATCGCCCGGGGGTTGAGGTCGGTGACTGCGGGGTCCGTGGGAGAAGGAAGACGAGGCTGGGGCATCCGTGCCTGGATGAGGGTGCCGTGCAGAGTAGCAGTACTCGTGCTCGCAAGTGAGGAGGAGACCCTTTTCGAGCACGAGCACCCGTGCGGGCAGGATCGCGTGCTCGTGCGTAGATGCCTCCAGGCTGTCTGATGGCATCTCGACCACGGACGAGCACATGCGGAATGCCATACGATGGATCCATCCATGGATCGCTGCATTCGGCCAGCACGCTGTCCCGGGGCGGAGGCACAGCCATAGGCTCCAGCTCGGGCACAGGCACGGACGGGCCAGGGGGCCTCTCCTCGCGCTCGGGCGAGACCCATGCATGGCCGAGAGTCGAGATGGCGAGAGGACCGCTCGGGCAGCGTGAGGTTACGAGGACGAGTACATACTCACATCGTACGGGTACGTCTGCTCTGCCGAGGGTTGGATGCGGCGCTGCGGCGCTGCGGCATGCATCGAGATGCGCACGAGGGGACGGCATGCGGGAGGGGGCAAGGGCGTCGTCGTGACAGGTCGGCTTGCGGTGCCTGGGCATCGGACCCGGGGGGGGGGGGCGCTGCTGGTCGATCGGCCGTGGACTGGATCCGGCGTCGCTGATGTCAGGGCGCGCAGCAGGATGCGGGTTTCCTCGTCTGGTGAGAGGACGACAGGTAGTCGTACGAGTAGTACGAGTACGAGTACGAGCAGGAGCACCAGTATGAGGATGGGCCTCCCGCGGGACAAGGCGTTTGGGGATCCCTGGTGCTCATGGGCTGCGTCTTGCAAGGCGAAGGGGCAGAGGCACAGGCACAGGCACATAGATGCACATGCACATGCACAGGCACAGGCACAGGCACAGGCACGGGCGTGGGCGCAGGAGCAGGCGCAGGAGCAGGCGCAGGCAGTGAGGGCATCGCGGGAATTCCGGGACCCGCTTGTTCTGATCCATTCTTAGTCATCCACTGGTGTTTTGGGAGAGACCGCGAGCTGTACGGAGCCAGGAGTACATGTACCTGAGGAGTACTCTTCCATGCGCCAGGTACTAGTACGGGCACTGCTTCCAGTGCCCGGAGAAAGATAGGTGCTCCGTACTCTGCAGGTACCCCGATGTCGCTGCGGACCTCGGCCGCCGGCGAGGCGGGGAGGCGACTCGGGGAGGGCGTGCGCATCCTCGCCGGGAGTGCTCCGTACAAGTGCCTACCTACCTGCTCCGTACTCCGTACTACTAGTAGTATCCTTTCTGTGGAGTTTCCTTGCCCCTTGTTTCCTCTCTTTCCTTTTTCTTGTACTCCGTACTCCGTAGTACGATGTCTTTCCTTTTTCCCAGGATTTGTTTTAGGGTCCCCCGGAACGGAGCATCTCTCGATATGGCCTCTCCCTGGATTTCTTGGACTCGTCGCCGCCGGGTCGTGTTGCTTTTTCCTGGGCCATTTTGTGTTTCCTCGTTCCTTTTCTTCCCCAGTGTGGGCGGGGAGCGGAGGGTATGGGGACGGTGCGGCATGCGCCGCTGGTGATCTTCCATGCCGCAATGGGCTGGAGTCTATCCGGCGTCTGCCTGGTGGTCCCGTAGATAGCACTCGTACTCGTACTCCGTGCTGCTCGTCCGAATTGCCGCGTACGGCGGTAGCGTGCCCGTACCCCGTGTTCTGTGCGTTGGGAGGCGTACTGGGAGCATGACGAGGACGGCAATGAATACGAGTACAGGCAAATCCGTACGGGGTATGGCGTCGGCGTCGTGAGAGTCTGTTGGAGGACCGAGCATCTCGGCTCCGAAATGCTTCTCTTGGACTCCAATGAGTACGAGTACTGGTGCTCCGTATAAGCAGATGGCCACCGTGCTCGTACTCGTACGGGTATGCAGATCCCACATCGTCCACACCCTGCCTGCGGCTCGACCGGTCCTGGCCACGGGGCTGCCTCTCGACTTACACGACGGCCACGCAGGGAGGCTCGTGGAGGCAACTCGGAACGTGGGCGCAGGGCCTGCCGCGTCCAGACGTACTCCGTACTCGTACAAGTACTACTACCTACTACTCGCACCACTGCCAATGCCAGCGCCAGCCAATGCCAGTGCCAGTGCCAGTTGTCATGGATGATGGGCGACCATGACGGGAGCCTCCTGCACCCGCCGCGCCGGGATTGCGCAGTCGATCGAACTGCATGGCACTGCATCTCAAGCCTCGGATCCAGAGGCGTGCGTGTCCAGATGCATCATGTCCTTGTCCAAGTACATGTAGGTACCTGTACGGGTACGAGTACGAGTACCAGTACTCGTACTCGTACGAGGCACTACAGGCACCTCCTTTCCTCGCAACCCATGCAGCTGGCTGTGGCGTTGCGAAGGTCGCTACTCCGTAGAAAAAAAAAAGTCTGAGATCCACAGGGCAGGCGCGCAGTGGGCGCGGTGGGGCTTCCCGGGGGAGGGGAAAAGGGAAGGGGCGACGGGAGACCAGAGCAGCCTGCACCGAGAGGTGCAAGCACGACCCGCGAGGCACTGTGCTCCCCTCTCCGGGTCGTGTCTGCCGCCAAGGAGGGTCTCTGAGGTAGTATGAGGCCGAGGCCGAGCACGAGTACTCCGTACTCCGTACGAGTAATGGGTCGATGGAGTCCATGAACGACGGGATGAGGCACGGGTACGAATACTATGGACGAGTAACAGTACGAGTACCTACTACGTGCCTCTCGAGGAGGGAACCCGCCAACACCGCCCGCTAGTAACCCGCTAGCCTCTGGGCCCCCGGGTCGCTCCTGCCCGAGGATCACCGCCGTCGCCGCCGCCGCCGCCATCGCTGCGTGCATCATGGATCCATCCATGTCCATGCTCCGGCCCCACGAGCACTTCCTGGGATGCACCCGCACTAACTGATCGCACCTTCCACCATGTGCTTGGGAAGAGAGTGGGGGGAAGGAGAGAGGGGCGGGATGAGGGAGGGGTGTGGGATGTGCTCCGTCCTAGTAGGTAGTAGGTACTCGTACTACAGGTAGTACTCGTACTCGTACCGGTACCAGGACCCCGTGGTCTGCATGCCGTTCATCATCAAAGTATGGGTACCTCCGAGTATAGTAGGTACCTAAGTATATCTCCCCCCGCTCACACCCTCATGGCCATGGCATTCTCGACTCACTTCGAACCCTTTCCCTCCCTGCCTCTCGCCTTCTTCTACGGAGTACTCCGTACCTGCTCCTCTTATTCTGACATCCTCCTCTTTCTATTCCTGTTCCTATTCTTATCCCTCCTCTCTCCTCCTCTCTCCTCCTCCTCCTCCTCCTCCTCCCCCTTCGATTCAACCTCACAATCCATTCGTCTTGCCATTCTCTTCTCTCCAGTCTCCCCGGCTCGCAGCTGCTGAGCAAAGTCGTCGTTTCGACCCCCGTCTTTCGATCCAGCGCATCGCCATCGTCATCAGCATCGTCATCCTCGCCTGGGATATCCCTGCTCGCCATCCCGTTCCCTCCCTCTCTCACTCCCTCTCTCACTCCCTCTCTCCCTCCCTCCCTCCTGCCACCCCCCGGTCCTCGGTATACGGTATCTGTTTCCAGGTGTGTGAGAGATCATGGCAGCTGCATGCCACTTTTATATATACTCCAGCCTGTACTCGCTCGTACTCACTCTTCGTCTCATACAGGTAGACACTCATCCTCATCCATCCCTCATCCCATTCTCAGCCACACCCACCCACAACTCATCCACCCTTATATATATATACTACGAGTACACACACACACACACACACACACACACACAAACACTCATATATATCTTTCACTTCGTCTCCCTCAGTCCTTACCCACATTCTTCTCTTCTTCTTCCTCTCTTTTTTTCTTCTTCTCTTTCTCTTTTCTTCTTCCTTTTCTCCCTTCTTTCTCGTCTGTCTCTTAGGCCTTCACGGCTCTTGGTTCACTCCTTGCCCTTGAGCTTCATACTTGTTCATCTGTTGTTTTGCTGCTTCCATCGCCCGAGACCAACACCCTTCGCAGATCAACCGCACGAGTTACGCGCAACCATCACACACTCCCGAACACGCCCTGCTGCCGCCTGAGGGCTGTCTCAGTCGACCCTCTCTGATCTCGCTCCCGTCCACGTCAACCTTCACTGCCGACAGCGACAGCGCCGCACGTCTTGGGGATTGACTCCCCTTGCCTCACCTCCTGTTTCAACACCTCCAATCGCAATCATTTCCCTCGTCCCTACCCCGAGCATCCGATCATGCCTGTTCAGCTTTTGCCGGCGTCGGCCGCCGCCTTCGCCCCGAGAGCCTCCTCCGTCAACGTCGTCCTCGGCAACAAGATCGAACCCTGGCTCACACAGACCCTCAAGCGCATCAACAGGGTAAAGCGACCCCTCAACAACGTCCAGCAACACCAGCGATGCCTCACAGAGACGCTTTCCTCGCCCAATGCCATCTGGATCCTCGCCTCCATGATGCTGGCCAAGCTCCCCGCCGCCGAGATGCCTGAAGACCCCTCCGAGAATCTCTTCGCCCACCAGCTCGTCCACGTCGAGGCATATATCGTCCACGTCGACATGGTCCTGCGCAACGAGGTCGCCTACAAGCTCACCATAGACACGATCGACGCACTCGTCGAGTGGCACAGAGACATCTTCTGCGCTGACGCAAAGGCCAGCACCTACAACTGGTCCGAGAAGGAGGACCAATGCAAGAAGCTGCACGACGACTTCGTCCAGGCCATCAACAAGTTCGTCTTCCGCACCCACGTCTCCGCGCTCGAAGGTCTGGAAGAGGAGGGCGCTGGTGAGCTGCTCAACGGCAAGAGTGACGAGGTCAAGTCCGCCATCATGAACCTCATGAAGCCTCTCATCCCTCCCCCTCCGAGAGTCGTCGATGTCATCCGACAGCCGCCCATGCTGCTCTGCTCTTCCTCCACCGGCATGTGGTCGCAACCCGCCCCCTCGAGCATCATCCCAGCGGCCGTCGACCCCTGGCACGCTTTCCCCTCGAGCCCGAGCGGCGCCTCGTCCTGCGACCCCAACACCCCCCTGTGGACCAACATGGGCATCAGCGAAGTCCAGCTGCCCTCCCCGACCCCTTCCTTCAGCCACTCGCACTCGCCGGCCGACTTCTTCTTCGGCTCCCCTCAGCTCATGGACCCCCTGCCGCTCTCCCTCCCCCTCCCACTCCCAAGCATGCTGGCTCCTGCGCAGTGTGGCATGGGAATTGGCATGGGCGCTTTCGAGTGGGATCGCTACCAGGAGTACGCCATCATGTAGGGCGGCTCAGAAGAGCGATGTTGGTGGGAGAAGAGGGAGGAAGACGAGATCAGGGATGAGCCCATCCTGCGGTGCTGGATGATTGCGAAATCCCTTCCCCCTTTTTCTTCCTTCCCCGACTCCAGGCTTCAACGGGGGGCTGGACCATACTGCAGCGACGACGGGGGCATCGCCATCGGCATCACCAACCTGCATCTTGCTCGAGAACGGGGCAAAGCGACGTTCATTGCATCGGAAAAGGAGTTCGCGACACTCTTGACTGGCACCACTCTTCTTTGCGAAATACCCCTAATGATCCCTCGCCCCCACCCCCTTTTTTGTTGTCATCTTTCTCTCATCTGATTTTGTTCTCGTCAATTTCCTCTGATCTTCTCCTTCTCGTTTTTTTTCCCACCTCAACCTTCTTTCATTGGCATTCTAGCAGGCGCGAGCTCGTGGGTTTTGAATTCCTTGTCTTCTTCTTCGCCATCAAGATCCGGGAAACTGGCCCTTTGTTGTCCCACAGCCGCTAGCTCGGCTCTTCTTCTTTTCTCACACCGATCTGGCCAGATTTCGCGGGGCCCTCCCTAGAAGTTCTCCTTGATTAGGGAGGAACGGTCTCATCCCGATTCCATCCGGGCGTGAGCCTCTTTCGTTTCGAACTTCTCTCCTATATGGTCTTGTTGGGTTCTAAAGATAAGAAAACAAAATGCAGCAATGCAAGCCTCTCAGCCCGGCCTGAGAGCATGTACCGCTTGTTCGGCTCTTCGATCTCACATCGTCGTTTGCTTCTTTTCTTCTTCTTCTTTGTTTTCTTTCTCTTTGTCTTCATCCTTCCACCCCCTTTTACCAGGGGGTAATGAACCGCCCGATCTTTCTATTTTCTTGCTCCTGGTTCTTTCTGGTAGATACCCTCTCAAACCACCCATGCTCGGCCAAAGTTGGATCTTCGCCTTGCCTTCTCGCGTCTTCCCTTTCTTCTTTCCTCTTCTTTCTCTTTCCCTTTTTCGTCTTCGCTTCTTCATCCTTTCCATTATCTTGGTATCTTTCACTTCTTTACTCTTTGCTCTCCCCCCTGTCCAGTGCGACCGCCTCCTTAACTCTCTTCGACCTTTCGAAACGGCCTTGTCCTCTGCAGCGAGTTATGACGACTTTGACGACATAGACAACGATTGACGCGAATAACCCCATCACGATTTGACGAGAACTTGACGCTTTCCACGATCCGAATAGACGCCTCGAGCTTGATGCCCGCGCTGAATTTCTGCTTGGGAGCTCTTCGAAAGTCTCTCATCTCGGCAACATTTGAGTCATTCACCGGGCATACGCCACGGAGCACACTAGATATTGGCCGGTTCCGACATCGAGACGGGCTATCACTCTGTGCCTCCGTCGGAGGAAACGAGAGAGAGGAAGAGGGGAGAAAAGGAGAAAAGGGTCGGGACGTGATTGCGATGGCCGGGTATCTGGTATATCTCCTCACAAGCGGACGCTGGTTGTCGACTTGTCTGAAGGACCTTGGCGACGGGATCGAACCGGGGAGGACTGATGGAGGCTTCGGCCCAGGCATCCCTGCCGTGCATGGATTCGACACGTCCGATTCCACCATCGTCTCCTCCCGAGTTCGAACGCCCGCCGACGTGATCGATTGTTGTCACGTGGCTGTCACGTCCCACCCTCGAGGAGGCGAGATGCAAGACCGACGACCTCACACGGGCCGAGGCAGATACGGAGTCTGGTCTTGGGTTCAGTCTGAGCGGGAGCAAGGGCATCTGGGTGGTTTTGGGCGGCGCAACGAGCCTTGAACGATCATCAGGACGGTCCACGTCGTAGCTCATCTCTCTACGAGCCCTCTCCTCGTTCCTACCCTCGTCTGCACCACGCACCCACCTGCGATGCAGCAACGAGCAGCGACGACGGAGAAGGGGGACAAAACCAAGCGATCTACAAGTGGGCTGGACCATCGGGGGGGTGCGCGCGCGAAGCACTGCTGCGCGGTACTCTCGGCGCCCCCCTCGTCTCCATGTACCCCTGGGTCTTTCCGCCGGGACGGAGGACACTTGTCAGCGCGAACGAGATGCTGGATATAACAGACAAAACTGGATTGATTGAATTTCCAATGATGGGGGACACCATGAAGGGGGTTTTGGGGGGAAACCTGCCTTTTTGAGTTTTGTCAAGCTATGCTGGATGTCTCTCATTTGTGGCGGTTCTCTTTTGCGATTCGTCTTCTGCATCTGCGTGCGGAGCATTAGGTAGCAAATCCAACATCTATTGATGCCCATGATGAGTCTCGATTGCATTTGAGGGGTGACTTGAAGAAATCGGCAAGGAGGCGTTTGAATGTGCTATGCCAGGAGTGGGGTCCGGTCCTGGGAGAGCATATGAGTACCTTCAGGGGGAATCAATCAGTCCATCGTACAATTTTCTATCAAGCCGAAGGATAAGTGACCAAATAGGGGAATAGGGGGAGGCAGGGATGCGAGAGTGTACGATGATCTCTCGGTTCGAGCAGGAGTCATTCCTAGATGTGAGTTAGGTAGAGTGGAAAAGCAGGTCTGGTGAGGAGGCTGTGTCTCAAATTTACTGGGTTGGATGCAGGATGAGAAGGCGAGTATGAATAGATTGGTTGCTGGATCTATTGCCAGAGGGGCTGTGTTCTTTCCTCTGGGTCAATAGACAGTCTCAGATCGTGTGTATCTGCGGGTGCTGTGACTGGAAAGGCTGTGTCTGTGTTCGGGCTTGATGCTAGATTCTCCATGCTAGATGCTGGGTGCTTGACTTCTGGGCTTGATGCTTGATGCTTGATGCTTGACCGACGATGTTCGATGCTTGTTGTTTGATGTCTTCGAGAGAACTGCTCTTGGACAAGCTTTATACATCTATCTTCCTCCCTAGGTTCGAAGCTCCATCTGTGGTTGCTCAACTCCGCGGATCCTCGACCCTGCTGCTTCCCGAGGCGCGTCCTCACCCGAAACCCCTTGGATGCCCGATGTCCATAGATACCAAGCATTCGCATCCTATTGCATCCTGCTGCTCGACACCTCTCGCAGATATCTGGATTCCTGACCCTGCCCCGTCCCCCATCCGTGAGCGCCCGTCCTCGCGGACCCCAGTGGGTCCCATGGCTTGTGGAGTACATACATCACCGTTCGTCAGGTTGTGTCATTGCCCGGGCTCGGTGCTCGATCGGAGGGTGTGTCCGTCTGCGCGGGTCCCGACTCCTCCCGCTCGAAGGGGCACGTCTTTCTCCCGGGTGTGGATGCTCGATGCTTCCTCGGAGCATTCATGCCCTGGTCACATCCATCCTACTAACAGGAGTGCTGCCGGACAGGTCGCGTGCTTGACTGAGCTGGATGTTCGGTCCGAGCCCGTCTGCCTTCGTACTGGATCCTATCAGTACTGCACGAACGACCCTGATCTCGTCCGGGCTTGATGCTAAGGCGTTCCGCCCTCCACAGGTCCTGCTGGCTGCGAGCCGTGGACATGGCTGGGCTGGATGAGTTCATGATGTGTTCTTCTTCGTTGGATGTTGATACGCTTTGATCTCTGCCCGGCTATTTCGGCCGCTTCATGAATGTAGGCCATTGGTAGATCTTTCGGAAAAGTCTTTGGAAGAGAATCAACCCTCTTGTCTCTCCTTGACTTCCTCTCTTTTTCTACGATCTTCTGGAAATTTCCCTGCTTGTGACCCTTGACGTATGGATCACTCCTCAACTTGCTCGAAGGCCACGTCCTCCTTGAAGCGTCGTTCATCGTTTTGTCTTGTATTTCAAACAAGCAGTAGCCAAATGATCTTGTTTTCTTAGAATCTCTAACTCCTCCTAGGACGAGCTCGCAGTCGATCGACTTTTCTCACATTTGTCGTCGTTCAGGGGTCTCGGCTCACACGTCCCCGCGAGATGAGATAAGCTCTGAGGGGCATGAAGCTGCAAATGAGGGGTTACCCCCATGGCAAACGCTCTGGAGGACAGTATCTCCCAAGGCAGGTTATGAAGCCCAGCTGCCATGACAGTTCCAGATACAGCTCGTGTCCCGGTTGACATCACATGCATTGTCCGATGTATGCTCGCCGGCATGAAGACAGAGAGCCCCGCGAATTACATGCGCTCTGCTGGAATATATTTCGGGCCCAGCTCGTGGGGGTATACTGGTAAATAGAAGTAGATACAGACATGGCATTGTGGCACGGCGAGAAAGCAGGGCGATGAGAACACCACAAACAAAGAAACACGACGATATGCAGCAGCTGAGCGGCACCACTCCGCAGATCCTGCGCCTTTCTCTTGTGACATTCGACCTCGGGATCTTGCTTCCCCTGCGCCCTCGTCTCCACGACCGCTGTCGCCTGGTACCGATTTGCTCCAATTCGACGACCGCTGATTCTGCGCCGCCTGGCTTGAACGCCTTGCTGGTGGGATCGCCTTCGTCATTGTGCGGTAGTTGTGGGGGAGGAACACTTGGTTTCGGGGAAGGGGGGGGGGGGTTCGCAGTAGATGCTGGCGATGGTCGGCGTGATGCGGAATGCGCCTGGTTGCCTGGTTATACTGAGCGTGGCTTCAGTCCTGTGACACGGTCTGCTGCGCGAGGTGTGAGCTTTCTTTCGGCAGGGGCCAAAAAGGGGAAAGTGGAGGGTGAAGACAGAAGAACAAATGGAACATGGGTGAGGAACAGAAAAGGGGAGACGATCTGATGCGGGGCTGCATACCACCAACCAGTCCATGCCCTCGTTGACGCCGCTGCCGTCGACGGCCGAACACGCCATGATGCTCCAGTTGCGGTCGCGCAGCTCGCCGAGCCGCAGCGCCTCGGAGATGTCCGCCGCGCCCTTGGCGCCTGGCTGGTCCTGCTTGTTCGCGAACACCAGGAGCGCGGCGTCCTTGAGCTCCTCCTCGTTGAGCATCGCGGCGAGCTCGTCGGCGGCGGTCTGGAGGCGGTCGATGTCTGTGGAGTCGACGACGAAGATGACGGCGGCGGTATTGGCGTAGTAGCAGCGCCAGTAGGGGCGGATGCTTGTCTGACCGCCGAGATCCTGTAGGCGGAGTCAGTACATGCTGCTGATAATCCCCGTGCTGCTGTGTCCCTGGCGATGTTCTCTACAAGGGTGAATCACCAAAGCGAGGGAGGGAGATGGATCAGGGGCAGGGGCAGACGTACCCAGACGTTGAAATTGAGGTTCTTGTAGGTTACGGACTCGACATTGAAGCCGATTGTGGGTATTGTCGTGACGACCTCGCCGATCTTTAATCTGTACAGCAGTGTTGTCTTGCCAGCGTTATCCTATTCGATTGTCGAAGAAAGCGGCATCAGCATCTGGCTCCCTCTGTCATCCGCGCTTGGGTAAAAAGTCGTGAAGAAGGAGATCAAGTGCATGTTGGCAATGAATATCGGTGGGGGGGATGTCATCATACAAGCCCGAGGATGAGGATTCTGATCTCCTTCTTGGCCCAGACCAAATTGGTCAGCCAGGACATTCCGGCGCCCATGATGGCTTTCTGTATGTGTGTTCGTGTATGTGTGTAGTTCGATGTCGGCGTCCGGGCTGGAGATGGAGGAGCTCCTTCGCGCGTGAGGCGCTGATGCAAGAATCGCAAGCGTTGTCTATCCGAGACGCTCACGACAGGCCTTTCCCTTCGACTGGCTGGTCTTCCTCAGTCGGCTGCCGCGATTTTCGTCCCCCCCACCTCCTGCGGTCTAGGAAGGTCCCGTCGGTACGTGAGGTGTCGAGAGTGGAGGAGGTAGAGCAATGCGGATAGTAGTGAGGGTATCGCGACACGCTGTTCTTTCGGATTTCGGGTAGTGACGGGTGGATGAGGTTGAAGGCTAACAAAGCAAGTCGTGGTCTGTTGCCCGAGCGCGAGGTGCACGGAGGTCGTCGTCGTCGTCGTCGTATCCGTCGTCGGTTGGGTCGTTGGCGAGGCAGCGCAAGGCTTGGCTGATGTTGAGTTCGATGCTCTTGGACGGTCTCGAGGATGTTCTATAGTCAAGGGTCGTGAGCATCGAGCACGAGCAGCTTGCTTCTCCTATTTCTAGAAGGGAGACACAAGGCGCATTACATAATGCGCATGGTGTTGAGTCGAGGCCAATTGTGAAGTCGGACTCGTACGAGTACTCGTACAGTGTAATCTCGAGGTCCAGCACGGAGCTTCGGGGCGGACGCTTGCTGAAGCTCCAAGATGAATCATCACGTGATGCCAAGACTGCTAAAGTTCGGGGCCGGCACGCAATACGGAGTGCTCCGCAAGAGGGGATGGATCCGTCCATTGGTTTGAATCTCGAGCTGGCGGATGCCAAGGAATGAGCCAAGTCGATCGCAGTACGGAGGTACTCAGTACTCCGGACAAAGTGCAAAGCACATTTGGGTTTCTTCAGGCCGGGTGCTGTAAGGTATGGCCTGCAATTCAAGTGTCATCTGGTCTGCTTGAACTGATCCTCGTACTTGTACTCCGTACAAGCACCATCCTGTTGCGAGTACGAGTACGGAGTCCTTACGGCATACTACAGGTAAATTGTAAGGATGTCATTGCCCGCGCTGACCAAGTTATGAAGCTGACAAAGCAACTGCCACCTCGACAGCCAAGGCCTCGCTTACTAATCTTCGGGTGTGTCTTGCAGCGCTGCGCCACACATCCTAAGCCACATGTCTCACCTCGCTCCGGCCGGGCTAGGGCTTTTACGCCCTCGAAACGGTTTCTGCGGGTCGAAAATTCCCAGATTGCTGCTGCAACACCACGAAACTTCCCATCAACCGCCAATCCACTCGATAACGCAAAGTCGTCAAGATGCCGGTACGCAGAATCCCCCTCAATTCGGTCGAGAATAGACGCAGAGATCGAATTCATCCTCCTCCGACGGTCACTTCTTTTCTGGGGGGCCTTGTTCTCTCGCTTTTTTGTCGCTCGGCGATGGAAATGGGCGTCGTGAGCGCGAGGGCGGGATGGCTTGCGCCCTGACCGGGAGAGCGATGGGGTTTTTTTTTGGTGTGTTGCGGGCCGCGCGACGAGCATTCGCTGACATGCAGACATTTCTGCCTTTTCTCGGGTCTTTTTTTGAATATACAGAGCAACAAGACTTTCCGTACGAAGCAGAAGCTGGCCAAGGCCCAGAAGCAGAACCGGGCCATCCCCCAGTGGATCAGGCTGCGAACAGGCAACACTATCCGGTACGATCATCCCCCGAGGCGTCTAGAATCCGCCTTCCTCTAGTCTTTGTTCTCCGCCTCGTTCTCTCTATGTGTCTCTCTCTCTCTCTGTCTCGCGCGCGCGCTTGCCCTCACTTCCTCTCTCTCGATCAATTCGGCATGATATGCGACACCGAAGACCGCCGCACCTGGATATCCCGCTTGCAGCAAGATTAGAGTGCTTCTCGATATCTTGAACG
This sequence comes from Escovopsis sp. TC, assembly GCA_003055185.1. Lineage (NCBI taxonomy): Eukaryota > Fungi > Ascomycota > Sordariomycetes > Hypocreales > Hypocreaceae > Escovopsis > Escovopsis sp. TC. Next base: position 1,787,042 of record NIGD01000004.1, on the reverse strand, counting down.
CCGCAGAACCAGCCAATCCCTGAGCAACTTGGAAGGCGCAACGGGACGAGGGAGAGAGAGCAGGTTCCTTCGGCACGAAGGATGAATATGGTCCAGAATCATGGGGCAAAACCGAAAACTGACTATCATCACAGCTACAACGCCAAGAGAAGGAACTGGAGGAGGGGCAAGCTCGGCATCTAAGCAGCTCCTCGCACGACCCCATCTTTCGCGCCCTACCCACTCTTTCTCTCTGTTCTCCGATACTTTCCCCCCCGCGACCCCTTTCGTCCGCCTATTGCCGCACTCGTCTGCATCGACAGCCATCGCCCGTCTCAGAATGATAGCGACTCGGTGATTGCTTCGGACCAGGAACGGCGAAGAAATGGATGGCGTCTTGGTGTGAAGGACAAAAGGGGGGTGAGAAGCAACCTCTCTGGGGCGTTAGCATTATCAACAGAAATGGAAGCGCGAGAGGGAAGGCAGGAGAGATTTGCTAGATAAGAGGGACAATGCGAATGCGCTGTTTGGAAGAGGATGTGAACTCCTCCCTCTATCACTCTCTCTCATATTTCTTTTTTTCATGCCTTCGTTTCTCGATTCTTCATGTTGCTGCATGCTGCGGTCGGTCATAGGGGAAACACCAAAGGGAATGATGTTGTTTTGATGTCCTAGTGCTCATGGTCCTCCCACCCCTGCCCCGTGATGGAAGCGCGTGATTCTTTGTCCGCCAGTGTCGGGCATTCAGGCCTTAAAGAGATCCGTGAATTTGCGATCAAAAAAGAAGATACTGGTGCACGGTGAAGGAATCATGTAGTACATGTACTGAACGGACGCCACCAAGAACGCGGAACCCAGCATCCTGGTTCTTTATGAGATGCCTCTGCAAGGCTCTCTCAAATCTGGGAGCCGTGAATGAGCCAGGACAAAGCAAAGCGTCCGAAGCGATACAAAAACCCCGACAACGGGCGTCACAGTGTAGCTTTGCATGTGGCTTGTTCTGCCAAGAACGGCGAAAGCAAAAAGTGATGTCATATAAAGGACAGAGGTACGATGGAAGAAAAAGAACACGGAACCAGCACCAGCCCGCAACCGAAATCTCGTTAAGCCAATAACGCCACGGTTGCTGCATCATATTCGTTGGGCCACGACAAAGGAAAAAAACAAAGGGAGACGCGGGAATCAGGGCATGGATATGTGAGGCAGAGCGAGGCGCCAGCATCCTTCTCCCGACAGGGAGATCAACGATCCTCAGCCCACTCGTTCTCCCGGCGAATCTGCTCCTCTTCGGGGGGCAGGAAATCGTTGGTGATGTTGAAGGTCTTACGGATTTCCTCGGGAGACTTGCCCTTGATCATGTTGGCGACGGTCTTGCAACCCACATCCAGAAGGGCCTTGATGTCAAGGTAGTTGGATGCCTGGTGAAAAGCCAAATGTTAGCAGGGGGCCCGCGCGCCACGGGAAGCAGGGACTCGGCGAGGACGTACGAGGATGATCTCGAAAAGCATTTCCTGGTCGACTTGCATAAACTTCCGGTCCCACTCTTCAATGTCGGTGGTCTTCTTGCGAGCGTCGGAGTCGTCATCCTGAGTCAGGGGAGGGTCATGGCGATGGTGATCGCACCACTCGATGATCTTTCTCAGGACGGCCTCGTTGACCTTTGGGTATTATTAGCAATGGGGACGGTTGAGTCGTAGTCAGAGAGGGAAAAGGGGAGGGAGGGAGAGGAAGTGGAGGGTGGGATCCGGGAGATCGGAGCTTGGGGTAAGGCAAAGGTCCGGGTGACAGGAGGGAGACCACAAGGCGAGTTGGTCGACGGTTGAGGGCGTTCGAGGGAAACGTACGTTGACGATCGGGATTGGGTTTTCCTGATCGCATCCGGCGCCTTGGAGATCTTCGAGCACGTTCTTGAGTAGCATGGAGCGCTCGGCAACGTCACGGTCTATAGGGCAAGGTTTCTCATGTTGTCAGCAGGGAAACGATATGGACAGCGAGCGACCGAGGGAGAGCGAGAGCGAGAGCGGATCAAGCCCTGCGTGTTTGCGGTTTGCGTGCTGCGTTCTGCGTTGCGTGACGACTTACCAATCTCCATGCGGGCATTATCGTTGGAGAGGACCCAGACCTTTTGCTGTTGAGCGTTGTCGGCCATGTTGGAGTTTCGGTCGGAAGCAGATCATGCGGCGTGAAGTTCTGCGGATAGAGTGAGGAACGCCAAGGCGGTCGCTGATCGCAGGCGAAAGAGATGGATAGGCGGAAGGATGATATGGACGAAGAGGGTGATGGGTGGGAGCTTGACAGGGCTGAATACTATGAATGGTGATGGATCAAGGAATGGAAATCGAGTTGAAGAGTGAAGAAGCGGTTTGGCAGGCAGTGGAGAAGAACCTAGAAGAAGCTCGCCGCAGCAGGAGCAAGGCGCAGTGGGCCTTTTTGGGCTGGCCCCTCGGGCGAGTAGTACGGGCAACTACTACTAGTACTACTATGAACTACTAGTACTAGTAGTGGTAGTAGAGGCACTTGTCATTGCCCGTCATGGGCCTTGATGCCTGCGACGGGGCCAGGCAGAAGGCGGGGGCTCAAGGTAGAGGTACATGTCGGCGAACATGGAGGCATCGTTTACAGAAGGACCCTGAACAGCTTGAACTTGGGAGGGGCCGGACCCGGACTTGGGCGGAAGAGAACATGCAGGGGGAAAATGGCCCGTAGGAAGCATCAATAGATGAATGCACCCGCGTAGCCAGAGAACATTCCCATGGTGGCATCAAGAAACTTGCAAGTGTCCTCGCCGGTGACAGATCCGTACAACGCCGAGACGCAGCAACTTCAACGAGTTGGAGCCGCGCTTGAGCAAGGTCCCTGTTCTGCTACAAGTACAGGCACTTGACTGCGGGGTCTCCGGGCGAGTCACGAGGTTGACTCAAAGAATCTACTACTCGTACTCCTCCGTACATGTAGGTAGGTAGAAGCATATAGGGACCATGGAGGAATTGTTTGATTCCCGCAACTGTGTTTGGACAGGACTTCTTAAATTCGTACTCCGTACGGAGTAGAAGTATCTAAGGTTTGACAAAGCAAATAGAACGCAATGAAAATCCACCCGATCCGTGAGATGCGATCAAGGATCCATGGATGAATGTGCTGAAGCGGGAGGGCAGAAGGAGTCGGTCGCTTACATGTACCTTTGTACGGAGTACATCAGGCATTCACTCAGCAGTCGGCAGCCCGACGCTTGGACGAGAAGTCCAATGATTGATCAATGACGTCCCGGCAGCGGTTGCGACTCCCGGACGTGCGCTGTAGGGGCTCGCTCAGTCTCCGGTGAGCAAAGACTAGATTTGACGTGGAGCTCATAGATCGATACTTCGTAGACTCATCGATGAATCGGACGCAGTACGACTGTGGACTTGATGTGCGCAGCCCACGGCTGGCAACGGACATTCGTTGGCCTCTGTTGGCAAGATGGCCTGGAACATTGATCCAGGATAAGTTCTTCAGGGTAGGCAGCATTACCGGTCAGCTGGAGATGCCAGATGGTCATCGGCAGCCGGCGTGTCGACATCACATGCATCTGACCACCTCAGAAGGACACATCCATTCATCGATGAAGCCATCGACAGCAGTAGTACCGAGTGAAGATGGAGAGTAGTAGATTTCTATGAGTAACCAGCCGATGGTGACTCTTAAGCACGGGATGATTTTGAGTCTTCGCTTCCCGTGTATGGAGACTTGCGCATGCGCGGCGAAACAAGAACTTGTACGGAGAGGTATGGAGTACATGCGGAGTACCTCCATTCCTTTGCTACCACTGGCAGTACTCGCAGTACATGGATGTATCAGAATCTGGCCTTGAATGCGATCGCGACTTCACTGTTCCTTCCCATGCAACAACAGCACCAACTTGAAGTACTCCATGCCATCACCTCTCCCCAACTTTTTTCTCAACCATCTTCAGCTCCTTCAACCTGGTGTTTCCTCTCCATCATCACTCAAGCTCAGTCTGCGAAGATGGCGTCGCCACCTTAAGCCCCTCTGCCATCCCTCCTCATACTCTGCTGCTCGTTTCTCATCCCCTGTCTTCGCCTTACGAACTCCTACTAATCAATCTCTGCCCCTCTCGTCATCCTGCTTCGTCACCTCTCCTCCACAGCTACGGAGTATATATATCCCTAGAGTGTGTTTCATCCAGCTCACGCAGACGCGTGCCTCGAGACGCAAGTCCAATTTCCTTCTTCCTTCTCGGTGCGTGAAGTGAGCGACCTCGTCACCCCGTGCATACTTCGTACTTTTGTCGCTTCCAAATCCTCTTTGTGCCCTCGACCCTGCACTGACCACGATACACAGTTCCTACACGGCCTTCCGACCAGAGTGTCCTACTTCCTCCTCCATGATCATCGACGTCTTTGCTTCCCAGTCCAGCCCGCGGTCGATGCATCTGTGTCATCCCTAAGCTCCGACTACCCGCGTTTCCTGCCTGCCCCCAAATACGCCCCTGCGCCTTCACGGAGCCATGCGGCGTCGGACATATTCGTCACTATCTGGTCTCCTGTTGCTGCTGCGGCTGTGGTTTGCTCTGTGCCCCAGCTATCTCCACCCAGACGAGAACTTCCAAGGACCAGAGGTCATAGCAGGTACGTCCTTCACGGCTGCTATTTTGGTCCGATCGCATGTTCCTGCGGCTCATGCACGCCAGTCTTGATGCGCAAGTGAGACTTGCCATGGTGATTGGACCAGGTCGCCGTGCATCGAGGGGCCTTCATGTTGCCGAGGTTGCATTCCATGACTGCCGTGCCTTTCCTTTGTTCATGCTCTCCATGGAACCTGAGGTTGGAAACAGTCTTGGCTGACCGCCGCGTGCCGCAGGTGAAATATTCGGCTATCCGGTGCGGCGCACATGGGAGTTCACGAGCGAGAACCCGATCCGAAGCGTCTTCCCGCTATGGCCCGTCTACGGGCTGCCCATGCTCCTACTCCAGTCGCTTTGGTCCGGCAATGGTCAAGACGGCCAAGTTCCTCCCATGGTCGTTTTCTGGACGCTGAGGATTCTCATGTTCCTCATCAGCTTCGTTCTTGAAGATTGGGCACTCTACGAGCAGATTGCATCGCCTCGAAAACGCCACGCCGCCGTCCTCCTCGTCGCCTCCTCTTACATCACCTGGACCTTCCAGACTCATACCTTTTCCAACTCAATAGAGACCGTCGTCGTCTTGTGGAGCTTGGTCCTGATTCAGCGCATCATCGACCCTCTCGTGCGTCTCTCGTCCTTCTTGCCCCGATCTCCCGATGACCCTTGATGGCTCGCTTCCGTCCTCATGGCTGACCCTTCGATACAGCAGCACTCGTCTGTGATAACATCCGCGGTCCTCGGAGTTGTCGTCGTCTTCGGTGTTTTTAATCGCATCACCTTTCCAGCCTTCTTGTTGATACCCGGCATTTTCTTGCTTCCTCATTTTTGGAATAAGTACGACCTCTGGGCGCCTTGCTGATTGCCATACAATCCTGGATAGCACGAAAATACTAATTGGCCATGCGCATCAGACCCTCATCTCTGGCAGCCTTGTTTTCTACAGGACTGATTACATCCTTCATCGCGGTTGCGTTGGATACCGCTTTCTATACACCCGGGCATGTGACATGGTCCGACATCATCCGCAATCCCATCATCACGCCCCTCAACAACTTCCGATACAACTCGCAGACGGAAAACCTCGCCCAGCACGGCCTGCACCCTCGATATCAGCATGCGCTTGTGAACCTCCCCCAACTACTGGGCCCCGCCTTCCTCCTGATGTTGACGAAATCTTACCGGTCTCTCCGACTCTACTCGGCCATCTCGGGGCTCCTTATTCTTTCTGTCTTTCAACACCAGGAGGCGAGATTTCTGTTGCCGACAGTGCCCCTGATCTTGTCATCTGTCCAGCTTCCCCAGAGGAATGACTTGTACCGCATATGGATGGCAATCTGGGTCATCTTCAACACGGTCCTCGGAGTCTTGATGGGGATCTATCATCAGGGCGGCGTTATTCCTGCCCAAGATTTCATGAGCAATCAGCTCGACGCAACTCATACCATCTGGTGGAAGACATACTCTCCTCCGATCTGGCTTCTTAATGGGAGAAGTGAGGTCTTGCAGACGAGCGATGTCATGGGGATGAAGGGCGAATTGCTGCTCGAGAAGCTGACGAAGCTCGCAACCTGCGACACGCCGGCCGATCGCCGCAACCAGGAGTATCGCAAAGAGAAGACAGGGACGTATTTGGTAGCGCCGGCGTCTGCCACCTGGCTTGACCCCTATCTTACAAACAAGGGCGTGGATGGCTTGCGTTTCCGAGAGGTCTGGTGTCATCGGCAACATTTGAATCTGGACGACCTAGACTTTGGGGATGATGGTTTCTGGAACACTATATTGAGGGTCATCGGTCGCCGTGGCCTTGTCATCTGGAGGGTGACCAAGAGCTGCGGCAAGGGACACGACAAGGTGAACGTAGACGAAACCTCAACATTCTAAGGTCATCGACCTATGGCGCCTGGATACCGAATTTCGAAAGTAGATATTATCAAGCGGCTCTGTTTTGATTCGAGAAGGCATTTGCCTCATGATGCTTCGTAAAGATTCACCAATGCATTTACGAATGTGGAACGAGGACCACGGGGCAATCATGATTTGATGGTTGTCCTTACGGCTGAGACCTTTGTTTGTTTTATTTTTTTCTAGGCTGGCATTCGATCTGCTATTTCAAGCAGACACGGAACGCATCGAAGGCGCGAAAGCCAGCTTAGTACAGGCGCTTAGGGGGAGACATGGAAGCCTTGATGGTAAGGCTTCCGACGTTCTGCCAGCCCTTCTTGAGGAGGGAGACGAGGTAGTTGATGGCCAACATGATGTTGGCGACGAGCTGGTCCTGGTCCATGCCGACGTTTCCGACGGCGACACCCATGCAGAGAACCTTCTTGAGCTGGAACTTGATGGTGGACTTGACCTCGGTGATCTTGCCGCTGAGGTCGTCGGCGTGGGAGACGGGGGTGGGGAACTTGCCGGCTGTGGGGCTGTTAGGACAAGGATTGCGAGGGCGAGAGAAAAGATGGGGATGAGGATAGATGAGAGGGGAATTGTGCCTGGGGAATAGGCGGGGAAGGGGGCCATTTGCTACTGATGTGGTGAGGCTGAGGAGGTTGTTCGACGCGACATACCCTTGGACAGACCGGGACCAAGCAGACGGGGGATCTGCTTGATGAGGGCCTCGGAGGCGACGAAGGCGTCGTACTTGCGGGCGAGCTTCTTGATGAGCTTCTTGTTCTTGTTGAGCTTCTTCAGGTCGTCGGCGGACATGGCGTCGACACCGCCGTGCTTGGCACGGTCGATATCGTGCTGGTCACCCAGGATGCTAGATGGCGTCGCAGGTCAGCCCCACACCCGAGAGAGTGATATCTCCACACTCCGTCCAATCGTCTTCGGTCTTGTCTCCCTCCACATTTCGTCCATTGATCGTCGTCTTGTGTCCTCCCTCATTTCCCCTCATTCCTCCTCTTCTTCGTCCTTCTCCTTCTCCTGTTCTTCTTCCACGGTCGTCGCGCACGTGCTGGGGTGTCGATTGGCCATACCAGATGCTCATGTTGGGGCGAGGGACCGAGGGCAGCTTGATGGTGCCGGAGAAACGCTTGTCACGCTGAGGATCGTAGTTCTTGAGACCGATCTGGAGCTCGACGGTCTCGAGGAAGTTGCGCTTCTTGGTCTCATTGGAGTACTCCAAGAGCTCGTCGACGAGCGTCCGGACATGAGCTGCCCACGGGGTGTTAGAAATAGCTGTCTTCGAAAACCCAAGTCCAGGAACTGTCTCATCGGGCAGATTGATGGGCACGGCACGCACCGACTGTGATCTTAGACATTTTGGCAGTCTTCCAATAGATGTGATCTAATGGTGGTCGGGACGGGTAGCGATGGCTTGAAGGGGGGGAAAGAAGGGGGGAAAAATAGAGATTTTCGCGGTCAGCGATTTCTGGCCATGGTGTTTTTCGACTGGCGCCAAACAAATGTGGAGTTTTTGGTGCGCAAGGCAATTTTGCGCCACGTGTCTGAGCACGTGACCTCATGAGAACGACGATGGACGGCGTCGACGAAGATCAGACGACGATTGATGGGTGGGGGGGGGGGGGGAGAGTGAGCGAAGTTTCGACGCTAGGAGTGGTAGACTTTCCGGCTCGGGCTTTTCCATATCTCGCTTCTCAATTCTTTTGGAAAGGGTCGCTGAAAGAAAAGGGGAGGGCATGTGGTTCGAGGCTGGCCTATAGCCCGCGATCAAGATGCACGTCCAAGGCATTCCCGAGCATGTTGATCTGCTGGGCAATCCCACGCCAGTCATTGCATGGCTCGAGGAGCAGGAGAAAGGGTCGCAGCAGAGGTGCGAGACTCCCGTGCCCCTTGTATTCTCATGTGTAGTCCCTTGCTAAGACATCAATTTCTCACTTCACTTCCGATCTCGATTAGTCTTGCGCAGGATGTGTTCAAGGCTCTCCTTGCAGAGGCTGCGCAGCCCAAGTCCGTCTCGGGCCAGGGCTGCGTGAGGCTCTGCGGCTTTGTAGAGCGAGCGTCCAAGGCGCAGGGTGAGGAACTGCCTCGCTGGTCCCTGTCGCGGGACGTGGTCGTCGAGCTGTACCACTTCTACATCGAGTGGAACGAGTTCGACCACCACCGGTCGATGCGCCTGGTGCTCGACCTGATCGCGCAGCTTCTCGGCAGGAATCCGGACAGAGAGGCTGCGACGGCCATCAGGGACGAGCTGCTCGATGACCTGTTGTCCATCGTCATCGGCCTCTCGACGAAGCCGGTCGCCAAGTCGGCCTTCAAGACGCTCGACTACCTTCTGATCAAGAGGGTGTTCGGCCTGCAGGATATCTATGCGACGCATCGCTCGCACCTGCGGGAGGAGGGGGGCAGGGAGGGCAGCGGCGCGCTCAACAAGAACGAGGAGAAGCAGCGCATCGAGGTCTGGAGGCTGTTCATGGTCGACCTCTTGCACTGGATCAGGCTGCACTTCGTCTGCCCGGCGGCGGGCAAGTTCATCGTGAGCGTGTATCGGGAGCTGCGCCGGTGCGGCCACGACGACAACTCGGGCGTGAGCATCGACACCTGGCACGAATGGCTGCTCGCGTTCCTGGCCGAGGACGCGTCCCTCCTGGAGCGCATCAAGAACTATGTGTTCCTGCCATTGTTCAAGGCGGACAGGGCGGAGGCTGTAGCGTTCCTTCACAAGATGAATGAGATCAGTCCTATTTCTGTGCCCACCGCGGATTTCGATACTCCTGCCCTGGTCCGTCTGGCTGCGTTGGAAACAGGCAAAAAGGTTGGCCTGGTGGAAGAGCCTTGTAAGGGATTCATAGATCCATTCCCCTCCCGCCCGCGAGGGTTTCTTTCACGAAAGGGGGATCTACGACTGACGTTGCTTTGTTAGACCTCACAGGTGCCCAACGGGTGGAGGACCATGGTTGCATTGTCCTCCAGGAGAGCGTGCTTGAAGGTGTCCTGGCCCATCCCTCCCACGAGGTGCGATCGCTGGCCTTTACACTCCTAATCAGCTCCCCAGCGACAACGCGGCCATATTCATCGACGACACTCGACCTTCTCAAGCGCCATCTGGCCACCTTCTTCTCAGACCCCGACGCCAAGTTCCGCGTCGACGTCTGTGCCAGGGCACGGGACATGTTCAGGCGAGTTCGCGGCGCCATCGCAGTGCTGAAGCGCAGCATTCCCCGTGCGAGGGCCAAGGCGCTCAAGGGCACCCGGCCTAGTAGCGACAGAGCGGCGGCTCAGCCGATCCTCTATCACACAAACCTCATCTCACTCCCCGAGGCCCAGTTGATAGACTGCCTGCAATACCACGAGAATTTTCTCAAGTGGTATGTCGGCTTCCTCTGCGCCGAACTGACCCCGACGGCATCCTACCAGAGACACGTCACTTCCCTCAAGAGTCTCATGTTCATACTGCGCATGGAGGGCGAGGCTGTCAAGAACTGGGAGACGCCAGAGGATCAGACCCTGCTCTATGATCTCTTCGACGGCAGGTGGATGCGAGCCCTGGCCGATCTGGTCATGGATCCGTTCGACGATGTTCGTGAGCTGGCATCCCTCGTCTTGGCACGGTTCCTTGCGGACGCAAAGTATAGTCGTTTCAATCTTGATTCCCGAAATTGGAGAGCAGGCCAGTCTCCTGCTCAAGAGTTGGGCCTCTTGCTGCAAAGGGCAAACGACCTGTCCCGCCGGACGTCTCGAGCCGATCATTCCGACGGTGTGGCCAGGGCCTCTCAATTGCTGTACAAGTTCTTGGACACCGAGGAGGATCGGCTCGCGTTTCTCTCGAAGCTCGTGGATTCCCTCGAGCACAAGATCGCGCAGGCAGAATCAGACCTCGGCCGCGCCGTGCTCGAATTCCCCGTTCACAGCGACTTCGCCGCCCTGTGCTTCACCTGGGAGGTGGTTTCCGAGAAGAGCCTGCCCCCGACGGAGCTGGACTCTGTGGGTGTCCTGCAAGAGAGGCTTGGTGCCTGCTGCGTTCGGATCTGGAAGGCTGTGCGGGACATACTGTGCGACGACTCGCCGGAGGGGCATTTGCCGCAGGAGCTGGAGGACATGGAGGGCCTCGACACGAAGGGCCTTCTGAGCTACAGCTTCCGCTCGATCCACGAGTCGAGCAACTTGATGCGGATGTTGGCATCGGCCATGAGGAACAAATCCAAGCATGGGCTGATCGTGCCATCGCAAAGCCTCTTCGAGACGACTGGGAACTTGACGTTCGACCAGCTCGTGAGCTTAAGGCACAGAGGGGCCTTCACCACCGTCGCAGCAACTTTCGCGACGTGTTGCCAGATGACTAGACATCTGGAGCAGCCCATCGCTGGCGAGGAACTCATTCTGAAGACTTGGTATCAGGTGCGCAGAGATGAATCATGATCTTCCCCTATCCAGGGCCACCGCTGGAGCAATGACGGAAGAGCTGACAATGGTTCCGATGATGATAGGGAGCTATGAATGCAATCATGACCCAGGCCTCGACAACTCGGAGATCGGCCGGCATCCCCTCCTTGGTGACGGGCATTCTCTCAGCCAACGCAGCGGAACCCTCCTTCGAGGACGTCATGGAAGAGCTAATTCAAATCGCCAGCATCGAGGCCCGGACGTCTGAGACGGACGGCTCGAAGCTGCCCCAGGTCCACGCCTACAACTGCCTCAAGGACATCTTCAAGAACTCGCTCCTCGCCTCCATGGGCAACAAATCAGAATCCTATCTCCCGCAGTGCCTCGAGCTGGCCGCGAGCGGCCTCCGATCCGAGGTCTGGGCCATCCGAAACTGCGGTCTCATCTTCCTCCGCAGCCTGATCGACACGCTCTTCGGCTCCCAGGAGAGCAAGTCCATGATTGAGGCCGGGTGGGACGGCAAGGCCAACAGGATTCCCTACCATCGGTACCCGAACCTCCCCGTCGTGCTGGCCAACCTCCTGAAATCCGGGTCCCTAATGGTCGCCTCGACGGCGGCCTCTTCGGCAGCGGAGTCGGTCTTCCCCGCGCTGGACATCATTCGTCGCGCTGGGCCGCCGGACCTGCTCCGCGACGAGATCCAGGTGCACGTCTCGGCGTACCTGTCGAGCCCGGTGTGGCATGTTCGAGAGATCGCGGCGCGGACGTTGTGCTCCTGCTTGCTCCATGAGAGATGGCTCGTCGTCATTAAGGGCCTGCTCCGAGAGGCGATGAACGACCAGTCTCCGAACGGGAACAATCACGTGCATGGCGTACTCTTATCTTTCAAATTTGTCTTTGAGAGGTTCCGAGACGTCTACTTGAGCCGACTCAGGGGTAAGCCCCTTTTCCCCTCTTCACGATCCTGTCAATTCCTTGGAGGCTGCTAATCTGGAGAAAATAGCCGACCTGCCGGGCTTGACAGCCCTTCTCTCCGATGCAGACATTGGCTCCCGCTACAGCAACTGCCCCGACGTTGTCGCCGCATATCTCGAGGTGGTCAACATGATCTGGATGTTCCAGATCTCCGAATCCCAGCCCCTCCAACCGTACACGATCTCGCTCCCGCGGATCAGCGGCTCCGCGCTCTTCAAATCCCAGCAGCTCATCAACGACGTCATCTCCGCGTCGCGAGGAGATCAACCCACTGACAAAGTCAGGGCGCTTCTCCTCGAGAGCCCCGTCAGCGCGGACACCCTCGTGGCGGTCCTCAAGGTGATTCCCACGGTTTGGCCGACGGCGTCCACCCCCGACGATACCCTGCTCGACCTGTGCATGCTGTACATCGACCTGTGCCTCAAAACGCCCTTCATGGAACCCCAGGCGGAGGCCATCGATAATCTCGCCCGCGTCCTGGACCGTCTCCTCGAGAGCGGCTGTGCCGCTACTGCGCGCCTCTCCCCCCCCCTCGTCAATCTGTGGAGCCTGCTGCCGCTGCGTCCGCTGAACCCGTCTCTGTCCTACGCCATCATCAGAATGAGCGGAGCAGCATGGGCCGTTCGGCTCCTGGCCGGAGGCATCACCGGCAGCATGCTCCGCAACTGGGGCCTCATGATGAGCGACGCCGGCCTCGACGACAAGGTACGTGTCCCCCCCCCCCTC
>NIGD01000004.1:1744296-1774431 GCA_003055185.1 Escovopsis sp. TC | reverse complement strand
CCCGCCCCCCCTCCACCCCAGAGGTCATGCTGCGCGATTGCAATCCTGCTATATCCGTGCAAGAACGCATGCTGACCCCCACCGCCAGACTTTTGACGAGCGCCTCGCCGCAGCCGAGTCCCTGCGCTCCTTTTTCAGCGCTGCCAAGCACGCCTCCCAAAGCGAGGACTACCTCCCCGCCACGCTTGCAGTCTACGACGCCCTCAACGACGACGACGACGAGGTCCGCGACGTCGCCAGCGAAGCGGCCCGCGGCATCCTCGGTCAGCTCCTCGTCCCCATGGAGGCTGCCAACCGCCTCCTGCAGTGGCTCGCTCTTCACTTCTCCGACAGCGCGATCCTGCGATCTGTCGTCGTGCGCAGGATCGTTGGCGACCGCGGCGTCGTCTTCCCCACAACCAGCACCACCACCATCACCATCGCGCTCGGCCCCCCCTTCCCCGCGACCCAACGCCCCTGGACTCCCGCGGAGGACCAGCTCGCCGCCGCCCTCGAAGTCGACGACTCCCTCTTCGTCGTCGAGGAGCAGAATCTCTTCATCGACGAAGTACGCGAGACAGGCCGCTGGATCGCCGTCCTCGAGCGCATCGCCTGGACCCCCGACGACGCGCATCTCCGCGCCTTGCAGGCCTGGATCCAGGGTGGCCTGGCGCGCCTGCGGATCCTGCTCGAGGAGCGGGAGGACGGCCCGCTGGGATGGGCCTCGGACCCGCGCGTCTTCGCTATCGGGGCACGCATCATCCGCGGCGCCGTGGCGCTGAGCGGGGCGCACAGCACGCCAGAGATGAGGGATGCGATCACCGATCTGAGGAGGATATGCACAGCGTCCACGGCGGGCCATCAGGTCTCAAAGCTGCTCACCGAGCCGCTCACCGAATTATGGGGACACTTCTAGACAGGTAAAGACGGGTTTTCAAAGAAAAAAAGGGTGTGGGCTTTAGAATGGAAGTAAAAACAAGGGATTAGCTTCGGCCAATTGCTCTTGGTATCAAACATTACTCTAAGGATCTTGGGAAAAATCACATATGCTTGGTACTACATGTCCCCCCTTTTCAAAGACAAAACGCCAATTTTTGGTCTTGGTCTTCGGCAAATGTGAAACAGAGATTGGAACAAACATCAAACGCCATGCTCTATGCCTATGACTACTCCTTGGTATAATCGCATTCAAACTCGGTGAGAATAAGACAAAAGAAAATTTCCGCCATGGGGGTCCGGCTCGTGGATGAATGGGAAAGGGGTCCAGGGAGTTTTCATCAATCCTGACTACTCCGTGGGTAAGGTAAGTTGATCCTCCCGACTTTGGACGGAGATCTTCCCGACCCAAGCAGGATGAATCCCGATTTTTGATGAGGTGATCTTTCTGACGTAGTGACGCGATCATCCCGACTTGGTGCTGCCCGCCGCGGCCGTCGACACCTTGGACTCGGACGCATCCGCGACCTCGACCCCGATCATCCTGCCCATCTGCGCGACGAGCATCGTGTTCTGCGCCTGCAGCTCGCCTACCTGGCTCTTGAGGATCTCGACCTGCTTCAGCGCCACGTCCCTCTCCAGCCGGGCCCTCTCGAGCTCGAGCGTCAGCGCCAGCTTCTCCTCCTTCTCCGACGTCTTGCGCCTCCGGGCCTCGGCCTTGCGCACCTCCTGCTCGCGCTTCTCCTCGAGCTTCTGCAGCTCGCGCTTGTACTTGGCCTCCTGCTTCGCCAGCTCCTTCTCGTGCTTGTCCCGCATCTTGGTGATCATGGCATCGTCCTTCTCCTTGCTGCCGCGGCGCTTGCTCTCGAGGAAGTCGTGCATCTGGGAGGCTTTTTCGTCCAGCTTGCGCCTCCGCTCCTGCAGCTTGCGCAGCTCCTTCTCGAGCGGCCGGAGAGCGCCCTGCGGGCCGGGACCGTCGGACCTGGCCTGGGTGCCGCTCTGGGACTGCCGCTGGTCCTCGGCGAGGCTCTTCTCGAGGGCAGAGGCGAAGGTGTCGATGGAGGAGATTTCGCTGGATACCGTGTGCTCGTCGTCGTCGTCGTCCTCTTCCTCGCCGGGCTCGTCCTCTTCGGCCTCGGTTCCGGAAAGGTCCTCCTGGCTGGCATTGCTCGCGGCGGGACTGCCGAATTGTCGGAATCCGCTAGCGACGACGGAGGTTGCGACGCCGTAGATGCCGGTGATGATGCCATATATGCCGCTTGTGCTCGTGAGCCGCTCCTCGCCGTCTGCCGCCTCTGGTTGCTCGCCACTGTGGCCCTCATCCTGAGCGGCTTCGCGAGACTGAAGGCTCTCCCCATCTCCTGGGCCACTCTGCGCCGACTGTGAACCCTTGGTGAGCGAGCCGTCCACGGCTCTTGAGCTTACCCAATCCACAAATTTGCCAGCGTCGTTGACGATGCCGGGTGGCGTGCCCTTCTCAACCATGAAGCGAGGGACGCTGCCGCCTGGATCGCTCCGGGTGACCATGAGCCACTCGATCGCGATTGCTTGCTCTCGGCCATCCTCTACCGCGGGTTTCCGCCTCCCGCTGGCATTGGAGTCGGCATGTGCATGAGGATCGGGGCTAATGGGCACCTCCCTGATGAGCTCGACAGACTCGTATTGGCCTCGAATGATGGCCTGTCGATTGGGGCAATCCGGGTGAGAGCACGGCTTCGAGACGATCATGTACTGTCTCAGCGGCCTCGGGCGTCCCGCACATTGCCGGGATGTCTCGGAGGTGAGCAGGAGGGTGACGAAATCTCGTGGAGCTGTTGGGCCAGGAAACCGTGCCGATAATTGATACACTTGAGGTGCAGCATCATGATCAGTACGCATTCTGAAGAAATTCGGATTTGTGAAAGAATCGAGTAGCATACCGCTCAAGTTCCCAATACCGTCCACGGGCCGATTCTCGACCCTCGTCTCCGCGCTGATGCCTCGGATGCCGCCGCTGCCGGGCTCTGAGTGAAAGACCTTCATGGTCTCTGAGAATTCCTCCTCGAGGCCAGATTTCCAAGCGTCAAAGTCGAGACCCTCGTGAAGGCTTCGGCGGGAGAACCATGCTCCCTTGCCATCCTTTGAAGGCAGCTTGTATACGCTGATCCCAAGAGGGTTGTCCTTGACGTTGGGCTTGACCTGTCTCCATTCCTGGCGCAGCTGGTCGGCTGTCGCTTGCGATTCGGCGGAGCGATGAGTCTGAGGAGGCGGTGCGACCTTTGAAGAGCCAGCCACGTGTAGCTGCGCGGCCGCTTCGTTTCTGAGGCGGCGTCGTCCGACGGCGGCCGGGACGATTTCAGGCGAGGGAATGGATTCGATTACGGTCTGAGCATCGGCGAGGATGCCATCGGCGAAGAGCTTCGGGCTGTGGAGAGGTACGTCATCCCAGTTGATGGGGCCGAGTGCCATGAGCGGCTCATGGTGGTTTCCCATGCTGGGCGTCGCGCAGGCGCGAGAACTGCGTGTCGAAGAGACGTTGATTCGATGCCCCGTACGGAGTACTCCCTAGGCAGGAAGTCGTAGTGGTGATAGCAGAGGAGGAAGGGTGGATGGAAGGCGCCGCGTTCGGTCGTCGTTTGAAGCCTATGGGACGATCTCGAAGATGCAGTAGCTCATGACAGCACGACAAAGCACAGGACTCGGCATACGGCGGAGACGGATCAAGAGACGGCGAAGGAGGAGGAAGAAGAGTGGCAGAGCGAGAGCGAGATTTCGCCTTGCCTGGAGAGGCTAATCGTGAACCATGGCAGCGATGAGAGGCGGGAGAGGCCAGTCGCAGGCGATCTGGGATAGGTTAGTACGAGTATCATGCAACGGGGGGGGGGAGGGGGGGAGGGGGGGGGGGCACAAAGAAAGAAAAGAGGGAGACAAGGCTGTGCAGGCCCGGGGGAGACACGAGGCAATACTCGGTAGAAATGAGGTGGAGGACGATGTTCGGGGTGAAGTTGAATAAAATGAACCGAAAATAGAAATCAAATCAAGGAAGAGATACTCTCCGTAGTACGGAGTACATGTACCCCGTACATACTACTACTCCTAGTAGTACTACTACTAGTAGTACTCCGTAGTACCCTGTACATATACCCCGTACACTGAATGCATGGACGATGCTTCGACCCAGACAGAAGGAAGTGCCTGGTGTTGCACCTGCCGTGGCCCGTCGGAGGCTCGGCTTCCATCGAACATGAACACTCCATGGCAGTGAACGTGAAGAGTACATGTACCTCTATGTACGGAGTACTACGGGTCGAAAAGGGCACATGTGCAATGGATCCATTTGATGCATCAATGCGTACTCCGTACATGTACATGGTTTTGGACATCAAGATGGATCACAAATTCATCATTCATTGGAACTTGCTTGACGTGGATCCTGGATTCGATGGATTGAATGATCGTGGGGATGGTGGGCGAGCTTAGATGGGCCGGGCCCCTGGATTCCATCCATGGATGGATCCATGGATGGATCCATGGATGGCATACTCCGTACTAGATGGAAGCTTGATTCGCTTAAGCTCAGGGGGAAGCGGGCTTGTCGGCCCCTGGACATGGAGCTTCACCCATTGAAGCTCGGTGTACGGAGTACGGAGTACGGAGTGCATGATACATCCATGTACGTACTCCGTACTCCGTACCGATTTGGGCAGGAGGTCAACTTCGAGGAGGCACTCGTGCCGGCGCCCATGATTGACCCCAGCCATCTGGGACAACAGACACGACAGGCTGGGCGCATGTGATCGAGTCTCGCAGGGTGACTCATGGCAAGAGGCAGGAGGCCGATGAAGTGGATTTCATGATGCATTGCAGAGTGTCATGCACACGAGCCCCGTACGACGACGAGCAACGACAATCGGGTGCTTGCTGCTGTGAAAGCCCTGGAGGCCGAGTGTCGTTGGATCCGCCAGCTTCATCTCGGGAGTCTGTGGCGCAGCAGGCATGGGCATCACGAGCCTGCAATCCCGCCCCGGAGGACGACGGCATCCATTGATCAAATGGATGGCTCTGGCTTGATACGAGGGCTGCAAGATGGAATGTTCCTGTGAGTGTCGGAGTGCGCATGACCTTTCCCAACCAGGGCTGAAGAGTGTTCGCACACTCCAGCTTGGATCCATGAATGTGGGCGAGGGCAAGGGATCGCCGGTTCAAAATTGAAGGTGCAATCAATTGATCAATCTATCTGTGGCTTAGCATCCATGGAATGGAATTGATCCATCGAGTGCTGCATCCACAGGCAGGTTCAGCGCCCAAGAGGTCGACTCCATGGCTGGCCACAGCGGCCTCGCAGTGGATCACAGCGCCATGTCCACCGCAGCCCTTCACGCCAGTGGGCTCAAGTTCACTATGTCGCAATCCGCCATTGCTCACTGAAGCTGGATGATGGAATCCATCCATGGAAATTGGTGGATCAGAGGAATTTGCGCCGTTGGATTCATTCATCACGGCTTAAGTGGAGGATGGATGGATGGACGTGACGAGGCTGCTGTTTGTTGACGGATCCATGGATCTATGGACGTTTTCTCTCCCTTTTCCTCCACCACTTGGTCTGGCGGGGTTCATCAGCGAGCGGCTCAATGCCCCCCCTCCTCTCCTCCACATCATCCCGCGCGCCGTTGCACGATCCCCAACACGGCCGCCGCGCTCGGGCTGTCCATTTTCATCCATTTTTTTGCGCAATCTCGAGCTCTGATCTATCTTTCGTTTCCATCTTCTCCCCTCTTGGACCGTCTTTGTTCGCCATACCTGATTCTCATCCCCTCTCCTCTCCTCTTCTCTATCCCTCCCTCCATCCCTCCCTCTCCAACCCCAACCCCCCACCCCCCGGGCCTCTCGCTTGATGATTCACATCACCGCAAATGTCCTCTTTCCGCGACGGCCGACGCCTCGATTTTCGCAAGACGAGTTCGGCTCCGCCCGTCCTTGACTGATGCGACTGCCAGCCTGCATGCGACCGCCACCCTACCCTTTGGAGAGCATGAGCACGAGCATGAGACGCCTGAATAGCTGACGCCGGCCGACGTTCTCTTTTTGTTCCCCCACCCATCCTTGAGCTCCGCGGCCCGTCGTCCCAGAGTCGCTGCCGCCGCCGCCGCCGTCAGGCATCACCCTCCCGACCATGGCCTCCCCCGTGGATCTGGCCAGCGATTCGTGGCAGTGAGTCCATCGTTGCCTCCTCCTGGGAAGCACCCCTCCTCAGGGCTCACGGGACTGACGTTGCGCAGCGATGCCTTGAAGATACGCAAGCTTCTGATGCGAAATCTCCAGAAGCTCCACGACGCCAACCACGCGGCCATCGAGCCTGCCTACTTCGAGGCCATCGACACTTGTCTGGATAGGTGCGATCCAAAGCATTCATGATGGATGGGGCTCTTTGTGTCGCAGACGTTTTGGCCTTGTACTGACGGGTGCTGCTACCGTACCGTGCATGTAGATTCCGACTCGCCTGCGTTTCCACCATCTTCCACGATTTCGACTATGCCGTGTCCCAGAACGTGGAGGAGGCGCTGTGGGCGACCCACGTCGCCATCAAGACGGAATACGGGAACATCCTGGCCCGCGTCCAGCAGCAGCCCTCGCGCTCGGTCGAGCACCGCAAGGTCGCGAAACTGTACAGCAACTTCCTGTCCGTCGCCCACTACTTCTACAAGACCTACATCCAGCGCCTCAACGCGCGATACGGGATCGACGAGCTGAAGCGGGCCGCCGTCGGCATCCAGGTCCAGCCGTCGACCGCCAAGGACACCATCCGCGTCGTCCCCGAGGCGCTGCGAGCCAAGGTCCTGACCTCTTGCCACCACACGCTCATCCGCCTCGGCGACCTGTCGCGCTACCGCATCCAGGGCAACGCGCACTCGAGCTCGTCGGCCTCGGCAGCGCTGGCCTACTATGGGCTCGCCCACCACCTCGAGCCCCAGTCCGGGTATGCCCTCCACCAGATGGGTATCGTCCATCTGAATCAGGGCAACCACCTGAACATAGTCTACCACTTCTACCGCGCGTGGACCGTCGACAAGCCCAACCCATTGGCCAAGCCAAATCTCGAGCGCGAGTTCAAGGCGCTTCTCTCGGGCCAGCCCATCCGGCGCAGCGTGCCGCCCGCAGCCATGCATGGCGAGGCCAAGGCGCTCGACGCCCTCGCCATGTGGTTCGTCCAGCTTCACGCCCACTTCTACAGAGGGCAGGCGTTCGGGCCCAAGCAGAAGGAGCTCGAGAAGGAAGTCCTCCACCGACTGGAAACGATGAGCCGCAGCAGGTCTTCGCGCTACACCCTGCTGAGGATGTCGCTGATCAACATCGCTGCCCTATACGTCTCGGGCCAGCGATATAATGGTGAGTTCGGATCCGCCCTGAGATTGCCCGTCGTCTGACCTTTTCCCTCAGAGAACCAGACCGACCGCGCCTCTGCCCTCTTCTATCAATACACCCTCTGCTTCAACATCCGATTTGTCCTCATCCTGTGTGCGCACATCAAGACCGAGCTCGAGGATAAGGAGGGTTCGCCCGCGGATGACAACGTCGACTCGGACGTGGGACCGGATACCTTTCTGCCCGTTCTGAGGATCTACTGTCTGTGGCTCGCCGCTCATCGCCGGGAGGTCTTCGGGGCTATCGGGATCTTCGGAGACCTCGTTCCCAACATGACCCAGGCTCTAGCGCGCCTGTTCACGATGCTCTGTCTGGAGACGTACCACCAGGAGAATATGCAGTCGGCTCCCTACCTTCTGGAAGAGGACATCGACATTCGAGGGTTTCTCCCGCTGACCAAGGAACGGCTGCCGGAGGCCTGCAGGGTCTTTTGTGATGAGACGGGAAACTCGAAACCGTACCCGCCTCCTGTCACCCTCCGCCTGTCCATCTCGAAATCGTGGGCCGCTAGGATTCTCGACATCTTGCGCTGCGCTTACTTCTTCACCGAAGCCGAGGAAGTACCGCTCACCTATCGAATCGAAGAGAACACCCTCCTCTTCGATTTCCAGCCTGCGAAACCAAATCTGCCTGCCTGCCAGCCCGCCAACTTGCCTGCGAATTCTAGTCAGCCTGCCAATCAGCCTGTGACAGCTGGTCAGCCTGACGACCCGCCGGCGAGACCCAGCCAGCCTGCGCCGGATTCACGGGAGGAAGCAGCCGTTCAGGAAGCCCAGACCGCGCCGGATGACCCGGCGCCCGCGCCTGGCGATTCGCATGCCGATGCCCACGACGAGACAGCACCGGAGCTGTCGCCGCAGGAGACTTTCGACATCAGCAGCTACGAGGCATCGAGCGACATAGACGACGCCGTTTCGACCGTGATCAACATGCTCACGCCGTTTCTCAAACCCCCGGAGCCTCAGTCGCATCATCACCCGCGATCTCCTGCCGAGTCTTTCTATGGCAGCGCTGCCAACGAAGTCTTGTTCGCAGACGTCGGGCCGACGCCGACCAAATCCATCTCATCCGGCAGATTCGAGCCGCTGCCCTGGGGATGGTTCAACACCCCGAACCCCAATCAGTCGGAGGCCTTGTCCGCGGGCAGAGATGCCTTTGACAAGTATCAAGCTTCGCCGAGAGCCTCCGTGGCGGCCTCGAAGCTCCCCGAGGACCCCTTCGCCACGCCCGGCCGATCCCACTTCCACACCTTTGGCCAGAACGTCATGCATGAGACCGCGGCGTCGTCCGAGAAGATGGGCACGGCAGAAGAGGCCCACAGGGAGCGACTGCTCCAATCCTTTGGCGCGCCGAGCCTGATGCCGACCTCGGCATTCAGCCCGTGGTCGAGGCACGCCGTGCCGGTCGCGGCCCCGGCTGGCTGGGACCCCCGAGCGTTTGACAATTCGGGCACATCTGCCTTCTCTCCGTCGAGCAGCCTGTATCACGGGACGCCGATACATGGGGCACGCCATAATGGCCCGAGCCAGGCGGGAGCCGGACGAGAGTCCGGCCAGCTCTCGGGCAGGCAGTTTCAGGTCGACAGGACAACGTCGAGCTACGACGAGGCCATCCTCAAGGCGGCCTACTTAGGGCGCAGATAAAATGCGACCAGCAGATGCCTCATAGCGGTAGCCCTACAATGCCATCGGCGATGCGTGCGCAGCCGAGGCGACCAAAATCCTTTTTGGGAGGCCCTTTCAGGTTTCCACAAAGACCTCCAACGATCTCTGCGAATCAAGTTGTCGAGCGCAAAAGCACCGCATTCCTACGGCTGCTTCGTCACCTTGCGACCCAGATATACCCGAATCGAGCTGGGCGCTTCTTGGATCTATCATTGATCTATGTCTTCTATGATCGCCCTGGCCCGGAGTCATCTCAAAAAAGCGTCTTCCTGAAAACGCCGAACTATTCCAAATAAATTGCTCATGCTTGGTAAGATTGCTTGGGAAAGGGGTATCTAAAGCAGGAGTTAGCTTCAATTGTGGCAGACGAGGGCCGAGCAAGGGACGAGCGGCAGGAACGTACGAGGGACCGAGCTCCTGAATGCTCAGTTTGGCGAGCCACTGGCCCATGTCGATGCAGGTCTCGAGGGGCTTGCCCTCGACGAGGCCGGCGAGGAAGCCGCCGGCGAAAGCGTCGCCGGCGCCGTTGGTGTCAGTGATCTTGGCCGTGTCGATGGCGTGGACGGGGAACTCGAGGATGTCTTCGCGACCCTGGATGGCGACGAGAGTGGGGTCAGTGCCCTGGGTGATGATGGCGACGCGCTGTCTCTTGGTGTTGATCTTGGGGAGCTCGGCGAGGTGGCGAGCGACGTCCCTAGGCTCCTTGGAGGGCAGGTTGTGGGACTCGGCGTAGGCGGCGGCCTCGGTCTCGTTTCCGATGATGTAGTCCCAGTAGGGGGCGCTGGCGTCGACGGGGTCTTTGAAGAACTGGGGGATGAAGGGGGCGGAAAGGGAGAGGACGAAGGGCTTGTTGTGCTCGGCGGCCTGCTTGGCCAGCTCCATGATGGCAGGAGGGCAGACTTGCGCAAAGGAGACAAGAATCAGCTGGGGGGTTGAACGGAAACCAGATTGACCTTCCAAACAAACACAACCGGGCGGCCATGGAGGCCAGGGATCGTGCTCTGCTCTGCACTGCTCTACTTACCGGTGAAGTGGAACCCGCCGATATAGAAGACCTGCGCGTTCTGGACGAGCTCCCAGATCTTGGGGCTCTTGAGATGGTCCAGGTCGTAGTGGTTCGCGGCGCCGAGGTCGGTGCACAGGCTTCGGTTGTGACCCGTGATGACGACGCCGCAGCGGCCGGTGGGCTTGTCGGCGTCGACGCGGTACTCGACGCGCAGACCGGCCTTGGCAACGGCCTCGCGGAGGATGGCGGAGTACTTGTCGTCGCCGGCGCCGCCGAGGTAGACGACGGAGTCGGCGGGGAGGAGGTACTGCGCGCCGCGGGCGGAGTTCTGGGCGGCGCCGCCGGCGATGAGGTGGGCCTTGTAGTTGGTGAGGAGGTCCTCGTAGATGCCGAGTTGGTGGGGCTCGGCGAGGATGGCGTCGTTGGGCTTGAGGCCGTATTTCTCGAGGAGGGCGTCGTCACCGAAGGCCTGGATGTCTGGGGATGGGATCGTGTTAGCTTGGGTTGCGAGGAGGGGGGGGATTTTGGTATGCAGGACGGAGTATGGAGTATGGAAGACGGCGGAAGGGGGGCTGGGGGATGGAGGAGGTTGTACTCACCCAGGAGGGGGTTCTCCAGGCAGAGGAGGGGAAAGAGAGCCATGGCGTAGGATGGGGGGATGGAGAGGAGGATGAAAGGAGCTGAGAGGGAAGCTGGAGGTAAGAACTTAGTAGTTGAGCGTTGTTCGAGCGGGAGCTGGTGGAATTGAGAAACTTCCAAGGAGTGAGCTGGGAGGTGGATGGAGAAATCTCAGATAGGATTGAGGGGGGGTTATCGGGGCCTGGTGGGGACATCTCGAGCTGCATGATGTGAGGTGCCCGCGGCGGGAAGATCTGGAGGGTTGTGCGGAGTATACGATCTGAGACAGGACCTTGGAGTACCTGCGGAAGAAAATTCTTGCATACAAATTGGCACAGAGAAACGAGGGGCAGGCTGTAGTGACAAGTAGCGTTGGGGCCCCGCTACTTGCTGCGGATCTGCCCCACTTTGCGCCCTCGCGATTCATGCATTCGAGATCCATTTGTTGATGATGCGCATGACTGCGTACTCGTAAGGGGACGAATTGACCTTTGTCCCCGACCTCGCCCTTCTGGTGCGAGCGGGTAGAGGGTGCACTGGAGTCTCTCGAGAGGTCGGAGATATGTACAGTTACGTTCGTGTGGCCATGTTGGAAGCATCTGCAGCATAAGGGGGTTTGAGGACGAATGCGACGAGGGGGGATGCTGGAATTGCGCCTCCGGGACGTGGGGGGACGATGCTGATATGTACTTGAGAGACACTCTGATTCTTGGAATTCTTTTGTATTTGTGATCCGCCTGCTGGCCCAGAGTCTGCTGCCGGTGCTCGAGCAGGCGTCCACGAGGAGCCCCGTCTTTCCAAGTCGACAGGACGTCCCTTGTCCCTTACCCCCCCCTTTGGTCTGGCAAATATACATGGCCGGGGGAAGGGGGGGGGGGGGTTAAATTGTAAGGGCTGCCCTTCAAGTTGCCGCACAAATCATCAAGCCACCTGCTTTGAGCGCCAAAGGGTTCTTCTTTGAATTGTTCCTCGGCAACGTCCAAAAGCAACCAGTGTAACACCATTCCAATGAGACCAAATCTACTAGTAGAAGCCACCTTACTCCTTGACCTTCTGGGTACCGCGAAGAAGACCCGTCCTCCGGGCGGCGATGAGACCGGCCTTCTGTCCAGAAACGGCTCCCCGGGAGATAGTAGACGCCTTACCAATGTGTTGGTGGTTACCCTGCGCGCGGCGTTAGCATCCTCGGCCGCGTCCTGCTCGGGGGTGGCGCGGGGGGCACTTACACCACCGTGAGGGTGGTCGACGGGGTTCATGGCAACACCACGGGTCTTGGGCCAGCTGTTGCGCTTGACGGCGAACTTGTGCTTGGCACGAGAAGCCTCTGTGAGGTCGTTAGATATGATTACCCATTTGAGACCGGGGATTTTTGCGCCCAGTATTCTCGCAAAAGCCATTTCTGTCCAGAAATGCTTGCGCGCACGCGCGCGCAATCGCGTCCCAAGGGGTGGGGGAACGTACTCAGGAGAGGCTTGTCGGTACGGCCACCACCGGCAACGATGCCGATCATGCCACGGGATCGGGAGTGGATGACCTTCTTGGCGCCGGAGGGGAGCTTGATGCGGGTCTTGCCCTCGTCGGGGTTGTGGCCGACGATGGTGACGTAGCCGCCGGAGGTGCGGCCGAGGGTGCCCCGGTCACCGATCTTCTCCTCGACGTTGGAGACGACGGTACCCTCGGGCATCTCGCCAACGGGGAGGATGTTGCCGACGTTCAGGGCAGCCTTCTTGCCGGCGTAGATGAACTGGCCGGTGTACATGCCCTCCGTGGCGATGAGGGTCTCGGTGACCTGCTTGAACTTGTAGGGGTGGCGGAACTGAACCTGGGCGAGGGGGGCACCACGGCCTTTTTTTTTTGGAGATTCGTCAGTCCTTCGATTCCATCTTCTCGGTCCGTCCTTCGATCCTGCAATCGAGGTTCTCCAATCTCGTATCTTTCTCCTCCTTCTCTCGTCTCCTCGATTTCCCCCAATTCGTCTCGTTGTGTCGTCGGGCGTTTACTGACCAGGGTCGTGGATGATTTCCTTCACGACACCACGGACGTAACCATGGCGCTCGGCGTAGTCGAGGGTGCGGAACTTGGCGGGGGCCTTGTTCAGGCGGGTGTTGGCCGCTGTCAAGAGGTTAGAATGCCACAATTCCTCGAGGTTTTGACTTCTTCCATCGCATCGGCGGGGAGGTATGTATCGCGCGGGTCGCGTCGCATCGTCGTCGACTTACTGAAGATAGAGCCCTTGCCCTTCCTCTGGTTGCGAATAACTCTACCCATGGCGACTGATTTCGCTGAGAACG
Source organism: Escovopsis sp. TC (assembly GCA_003055185.1). NCBI lineage: Eukaryota > Fungi > Ascomycota > Sordariomycetes > Hypocreales > Hypocreaceae > Escovopsis > Escovopsis sp. TC. The sequence continues at coordinate 1,761,535 of NIGD01000004.1, read as the reverse complement.
GTAAAGAATTTCGACGTCAGCGCTCGTTCCGTCGTCGAGACCGAGTTTCGAAAAGTAGGGGGGGGCCGCTCTATACTAACCTGACTTTGGCCGGCTTGGTGTTTTGTCAAAGAGGCGCTCGGTTGCGATCCCCGATAATTTTTTGTGCGCGGAAACTGCCAAAGCTGAGCGGAGCCCTGACCACGTGACTAGATCTTCAATTCTACGGAGTAGCATAGTGCGAATTGTCAGCACGCACTTGCGGCGTCTCCAGGCCGTTAGCGCCCCACCTTGCGCAACCTCATCCATTCGACGTGCTGACTGCCGAGCCTGGACAGACGCCCAAGATTAAACACCTCCATCTTTGCTTTCTCTCTCCTATTCGGCATCATCTTTGCTCTCATCTCACGATTGTCTTGATTTTGGCCCACGCAGCTGATGGTCCTTGTATAAGAAGTCTCGACGACGGCTGCCTGTCCATCCAAAAAAAAGATGGCCAGCCGAAGAACATGATCTCGTGTGCCAGAGACAGTCGCATGCGGGCGTGCAGGCTTGTGGAGGCACGATGAGGTTGAAGCAGGGGCCTTTACAGCGTCCTGAGGATGCAGAGCGTACATATGAAAGAGAACCTAATCCATGAGAGCGGAAGGGGAAAGATATTGAAGTTGAGGACGACGTTGCACACACGGATTCGAGGACCCTCGTCGGACCTGAGAGGCAACATGAGCCCAGGAGTTCCTGTCCCGATCGACCTCCTGGGTCAACCGCCGTTCTCCTGCACCAACCTCACGGGTCTTCCTGCCACAAAGCCTCTTCCGAAATCATGATGGGCGCGCTCCTGACTCGATCGTCAGGGTCTTCCTCCCCTGAGCATCAAAAGGCAGGCCAGGATAGGCGAGTTCCTGCCTTCAATTTTCGAAGCTTCTTGCCTCAGAGCTTTTATTGAAGTGTCAATGGGGCCCTTTCCGCACCAACCTCTTGGGTCGCCCCTGCCCCAGAGCTCAGTTGGTAGCAGGTTTGAGAGGCGAGGTCCTGCTTCATGGGCCGATTTCTCCTGCCCAGAGCTTCATATGAAGCTGTGACAGGCGCCTTTCATGGACGTCGAGATGCAATGCCGAATCTCTGACGAATGGATTCATGGAAGGTGCATCCAACCCATCGTGAACTGCCATGACACAGCCCGAGGCTTCTTGGGGTCCAAATCGCCTTTTCCCCCTCAAGGCATGGACGGTAGGACTCCTTGTCTCTCGCCAGTCTTGGCCCTCCCGTCTCTCTTCTCTTCTCCTCTCTTCTCCTCTCTTCTCTTCTCTTCTCTTCTCGTCATCATTTCGTACCTCTAAATCCCATTCTGTTCTCTCCCTTCCGCATCTCCCCATCATCGTCACAACCTCCTCTAATCGTTCTCGAGAATAAGGTCCCTTTCTCTTCTTTTCTTCTCCATCGACAAGCATCGTTCCTCGGAATCTCTTGTCTCGGGATCTTTGAAGATGAATCCTCGTTGATCCATGTTGTCTCTGCGCTTGACGTGCCAAAAGGGATCAAGTTGATTACCTCGACTCTCCATTCACCTTATCAAGTGACGAAATGTCTGGTCTCCGGCATTTTTGCTGTGTCAATCCCGAATAAAAGGCTTGGAAACGAGTGCATCTCGGTATGTATCGCACATTTCTCCCTCGCTCTGGGCAACGAAGCCCACCATCACGGTGGCCCTCCAATAATGCGATCTTGGCAATCAGTGAGATCTTGCAAAAGGAATCGGAACATCACGTATGCCGGTGTGCTAGCCAGCGGCACTCAAAGACCCCGGCCGCCTCCCAATCCCTCAATGAGGCCAGTGGAATTTCTCAGAGGGAGGCGTTGTCGAAGAGCAACTCAGATAGGGACTCAAGGGATGTGTTCTGTGTCACGACAAGGCCGAGACCCCAACTACTGTCCCTCGCGCCTGCGCAAGCGCACCCCATAGCGCTCTCAACGAGCTCGGCACGTGCTCTGACCTGCACATTGCCGGCCTGATGCTGGACGAGGAGCTATCTGGACGGATCACACCCTTTTGGCGTTTGGGGTACGTCAAGTGGCGACCCCGAGATGCCGCCCGCCTCCGCGGCTTGGCACGGATCGAACCCTCACATCTATCATCGACATATCGAAAACCTTCCCAAAGATGCTGCCACAAGAGTGGCCTCTAAGGACGGCATTCCCACCTCATTGCAGGCCAGGAGCGTCTTTTCAGTTCTCGATTCACCGCAAGGATTCACCATCAGGAGATCATCCCGGAGGACGGACGGGAAGCGAAGTTCTGTTACCCCAAATCGAGAGGCCTCGATAAATATACCAGGCGCTAAACGGGAATCCGAAATAGCCCACCCTTTCTCCAACAGCGCATGGGATCCAATTGGGACGAGATTGAAGGCCTGCAAGACCTTGAGGCCTGGAGGACAGCGAAGCGACCAATTTCAGCGCCTACCTCGACTGTCGACACCTCGAGCCCCCGCCGATGGACATGGGCAACCTAATGTTTGTCTCATACAACGGTCAAGCCGGTCAAGGGTCACTACTATCTCAACAGGCAGAATCAATTGTCAGGCCCAAAGCCGGCCCCTGTCGCGTCCTTCCAAAGATGATGCCCCTGCGCTTTCGACTCGACACCCAGACTTGCCCAACATGGAAACCAGAGATGAGCATCAAACATCTTGAATCCGTGCCTATTACGAGAGAAGCTTATAGATCGGGAGGTCAGCACAGACAGGACGGATTGTGCTCATCCGACGATTTCACGATTTTGTTGAATGCTACAAGGAAGGGTATACGGGAGGAATACATCGACCCGGAACATCCGCGACCTGGCAGCATCAAAAGCTATCGAAGTCCTTGAAACAAAGGCTGGGGCTGAGGGATACCTTGGTGGAGGATTCGATACAGCACCCGAAGTTCGGACAGCAAAAGGTAGGGCCCCAGGGGTCCTGCGAAAGGTTAAACTACACGCCTACGACATTTTGTTGCCCGCCAACTTGAAGATTCACCCCGGGGTCTCTATTACACAGCTAAACGCGGGCCTGACTTGCGCGGTCCCCTTCGAACGACAACGTCCTAACGTCGTCGATTCGGCACACGTCGAGGGAGACGATGGGTCTCGCGCATCACGACAATTCCCGACGTGACGTCCCTCGCGCGACAACTCGAGCTTGCAAGATTCTGGCAAACGGTATCCCCCTCTGCCATTCAGGTAATCGAGGACCAGGGAGAGAACTTGACCTGGGAGATCACATCGGTCGCGATTCCTAACATGACGAATATGCTAGTGCTTTGCCTCGATGGCGATATCGCCGAGTTCCGACAGATGAAGAGCGAGACCCGGCAGGCGCATCCCTAGTCCCCCGAAGCTTTGTGGGGCGAGATGCTGGCGTGCTACTGGAGGCTGAATCTCTGGGACAGGCTCGTCCGACAAGGGCAGCCTCATCAGCGACTGATGGCTGCCCACGACTCTGTCATGAAACCCAGTGCGCTGGAAACTGGGGATTACTCCGCGGAGTATGTTCCATGGTGTGACGAGGATCTCCTCATCATTCACGCAGCTTCACTCGTCGGGGCTGGCAAAGCGCGCCGCGATTTGGCGACGTATGGTTGCAAGAGGAGAGGACCGCAATGCTGGAGATAGAAACGCGGGCAGCAGCGACGCAGCCGCCCTGGCGGTGGTCTTGAGCCCTACCTCGCGCTTTCAAAAACACAGAGGACACCCTCAACGTACAAGCATATATCGACAAAAAGTGTGCCCTCAACAATAAGGTCGGCGAAAGGGGAGAAGACGCCATTGCTCGGAAAGGCCCCGGGGCTGGATCCCAGACGCAGTCTCATCACAGAGGCCCAGGAAGCGCCACAGCCGCTCCTAGTCGCAGATGAGGATGGGCATGGTCGAGGATGCAATTGGCATCCTCTAGAAGGTTCTGAACGAGTCGATCTCCCGGGCCCTGCTTTGGGATACGCTGGTACCCAAGATAATCAGAGACATGAATGACAGGTACCCTCCCCAACACTCGGCAACATGGATCCGCTGGAGACGCTCTCAGAGCCTTGGCATTATTTGCCTCGACTTCGCAATCGTTCCCAGACCTCGATGGTCCGTACGAAATATCGTTGCCCTTTTGCTCGGAATCATTTTCGGTCTCCGGAGCATACAGGTCCCGAGCCTGACACGATCAAGCAATCCATCATGAGTCTCGGCCAGGCAAAACATGCTGTATCTCGGCTCTTCCAACTCCAAAGATGTCTCCTGAACGGCTGGAGTACGAGTACGAGTGTGAGAGGAAGTCCAAGGGGGAAGACGAGTCGGCAGAACCGCGGATGCGGTATTGAAGTTGGTGATCTTGTTGTCAGGGTGATTAGATAAGATACCATGGGCGACATTGAATCATTGGCCTAGATAAGATAAGATATGTGCATCCCTTGTCGCGATAACGAAAGATGTGAGAATGGATAAGACGAGCGATGATATCGAGGCTCGGAATGCCGGCATCACACTGTCCCTTCATCACGACGCGGCCTCCTCACCACCGCCCAGCATGCCCACCGACTCCTCAGACCTCTCGTCGCTGTCGTCGCTTTCGCCCGCGCCTTCGGGCGACGAGCTCGACGACGTCATTTTCGAGCAGACCGCGGGCGGCAAGACCAAGTCCACCATTCTCAAATTCTTCCCCAAAATATCCAGCAAGCCCACCGCGGCCAAGGCGTCGACGCCGCCGCCGCCGCCACGAAAGCGCTCGCCCTCGCCGCCGCACGAATATGTGCTGGCAGACAACCCAGACATTGCTGTGAGTGAAAAGAATGTCTAAATGGATGGTCTCGCAGCGGATTGCCCTCGCGCTCGCGCTCCATAATGGAGTCGCGCTGGCAGACGCGTGCCGTTGCCGCTGCAACGCGCGGGGTCGCGCTTTGCAGGGCGGGACATGCTGACATGGAAAAGTTTCTCGTCATGTTTAGGAGTCGCTTCAACGATGCCTTCCCGAAATCACTCGCACACTTTGGCCCTCAGGAACTCGAGCGAGACATCGTCGAACCAATACCAGGCGATCGAGTGGAACATTTCCTTTGCGCTGTGTTAGGGCTTCTCCTGAACCGAAAGCAGGATGTCAAGTATGCGAAAAATTCCCCTGGAAGAGGCAATGCTGATTTACACAGCCGGAGGATGCAATTGCTGACTTCTCAGATCCGGTCACTACGGGCGCGCATTGGAGGACGCCATCATTACTCACAAGTTGCAATGGCCGTCCTCATGGGAGGACAAGAGCCCCCTTTCGGGCGGCACGTCTTTCAACACGTTGAAACCAAGCGAAAGGGTACCAAACATCCATCTTCAATCGGGCTAGAACCACACGCCAAATAGCTGACCCTGCGAATAGCTTCGCCTCCTCCGCACTCTCGTCCTTTGGGCGATGGCGTCCTCGGAAACACTTAAGACTTTGATCAATACCGCGTACAAGCAGAACCGTCATGAAGACGACATTAATCAGCCGAGGGCGGTCCAGCCGTGGGGCTCGGACGGCGACAAGAGACGATATTTCCTGATCGAGGGCCAGGACGACACCGCGTTCCGCGTATACCGAGAGAGCAGCCATCAGGGCATGAATCGAACGTGGTGGAGCGTTGCGGGCACGATCGAAGAGCTGAGGACCCTCGCGAACAAGCTCGATACCAAAGACGGCGGCCCCAAGGCGAAGAAGCTGAGCCAGAAGATCATGCAGGCCGTCCCCCGATTTGAGGCCGGCGAGGAAGTACGTTGACCCGATGCCAATAGCAGGCCAAGCTAACAGTCGCAGAAACGGAGGCGCAGGGACTACAGACAGATGCGAAAGGAGCAGTTCAAGCGCCCGGAACCCGGCTTCTCTCTATACGAGGGTCGCACGCGAGGCAAGCGCGTCAAGTACACATTCTCCGATGACGAAGAGGTGTATTCGGACTCGACGGGATACCGACGCTCAGCGAGGAACACTGGTGCAAGCACACCCGCCGAACCGACAGTCACGGCCAGCGGACGAACAATCAAGGCGCCTAGCAGGCTCATGGCCACTGGGGAGGATTTGGGGGAGGATCTGCCGGCAGATCTTCAAGAGTCGGGCCCCGATGAAATGTCTTTTGACGATGAAAATGATGACGAAGCAAGCGATGCCGGGTTCGGAGACGACGAGCAAGATCCAGATGCGCAGATCCCCGAGGAGTCTGATGACGACGAATTCGATGAGGACGAGGCCATGGTGGAGGACGACTTGGACATCGACGAGCCGCGGCGATTGGTTGTGAAGCTTTCGCTCACGCCGAAGCTCAAGTCGACAGGTCCGGAGACAAGCTCCGCAATGGATCGAGATGGAGCGATGGACGCAACAAGCCCGACGGGCAGTGGCCCTTCGAAGGTGGACTTCTCGGCGGTGTCCAATACGATGGCAGATGACCCCGTGGCATTGCCTCGAGAAACGACGCCGGAGACACATCAGGGCGTTCTCACGGCCGAGCTGGCTCTCAGGGCCAGCCCGGAGAAGCCGCACGCAAAACTCTGATGGATGGGGCCGAGGGCGCAGGGCGAAGGATGCGAAAGATGGGCAAAGGATGATACCTGAAGTGCTCGCCTCAACAGCATCAATCATGCAGGGAATTCAACGATTGACCTGCCTGGACAGACATAAGACGGAAGCAGATGCAAATATGAAGATGCAAAGGATAGATTTTGGGGAACCAGGAAGGCGGGAGCGAAAATTCATGTCATTATTGTACCATTACGATGAGAAACGACCCGAACATAGAGAGCAGAGGGTAGACCAGACATTTATGGTTGTTGTATCCTCTCCTTTGCGATTGCTCGTGCTCGCCGAGGTTGCTCGCTCCCTCTTTGAGTCCTTTGGCATTCAGCCTTGTATGAATTCTTCCTGCCTACATGTAGTGCCTTGTACATACATGTAGTATCCTTGGGCATTACGCCTTCGTGTTATCGTATCTGTCCGGTATCCTCCAATTGTTGACCCCGTACCACCATCGCCTGACCCTTGCGCCCACCGAAGAGCCGTGCAGCCTTGCGTTGCGATTCCAGTGCTGCCAGCCCAGCAAGGCGAGGTTCATCAGGATGCCCTGAGTCAAGGGCATGAGGACCTGGCTCGTCAGCAGGCGAACGCTCTGCATCCATGATGTTGCACCAGAGAAAAGAAGAGGAAGACAAAAGCAAAAGAGCAAAGAGACTCACTTGATCCCTCAGCGTGATGAGAGCGACCTTCCACCAGGTGTCGGCGTGGGAGATGCTGTGGAGGTAGCTCTGCTCGAACCTGAGGTCCGGCAGCGGGGGGAAGCTGTAGCGCTTGCGCGGGGGCCGCAGAACGCTGTAGGGGATGTCCTCGAAGTCGGCGTTGCGTTCGCTGCCGTGCAGGGAGACGAGCTCCTTGGTGTCGGCGGCGGTGGCGGGGGCGAGGTCGTGCCTTGGGTTGGGGTGCCTCCGGATGTGGCCGGCCTGGATGGTGCCGCCGATGTCTGCGATGGCGGAGGCCATGATGCGTCTGGGGATGTAGGTCTGCGCTCCTGCGCGAGGGGCACTACTACATCATGGGAGTGGACGATGCCTCCACCATTTCGAAGCCGATGTGATAGATGTGCTCAGTGGTGCTGCGAAATCCGCACTGCGTACTCCGTAGATGACGCCGGGGTGGAAATCTCGGGATGCTTACCTAAGTCGATGGGCACGGACGGAGAAGAGTTAATGCTGGGCCGATCTGGTGCCTGCGGCTCGTGCGCACATTCGGGAAGATTGAAGGGTTCCATGGAGGTGGTGGTTGCACGTCACGAATATCCCGACCACAAATAAATCTCGGCCTCGACATCGCCAGGTCCAGCTGCCCTCTGCCCCGCCGGTGCAACGCTTCCACGCGACGTCTTTCACCAGACTGCGACCGACGGCCAGCTCGATCTTCGATCGCTCCCTTTCCCCGAAGCGTCCTCCCCCCGATAATCTTGTCAAGATGAGCGAACCCCAGGCCGGCGAGGCGGAGCGCAACGTGAGTGCTTTTCCTGGCACAGAATCTGGATGTCTGCCCAAAGACAGAGGGGCAGAGGACAGCCTGGAGTCTCTGGCCAGCGGTGGAACCCGCATTCACAGCGCTGACCCTTTTCTCCTCCATTCTAGATTGAGATCTGGAAAATTAAGAAGCTGATCAAGCGCCTCGAAGCCGCCCGAGGAAATGGCACCAGCATGATCTCCCTCATCATCCGTACGTGCGGGCCCGCTCGTCGACAGCAGCAGGCTGCGGGGCAATGGATATGACTGACACGGGAACCCAAAAAAAACAGCCCCCAAGGATCAGATCTCACGGGTGGCCAAGATGTTGGCTGAAGAATACGTGGGTGCTTTTCTTTCTTGTTTCAAATCTTTCTTCTTTGGCGCCGTCTTGCGCTTGCCGCCTGCTGACTGAATCGTAGGGTACCGCCTCCAACATCAAATCGCGAGTCAACCGGCAGTCGGTGTTGTCGGCCATCACGTCGACGCAGCAGCGCCTGAAGCTGTACAACAAGGTCCCGCTCAACGGGCTGGTGGTGTACTGCGGCGAAATCCTGACCTCCGAGGGCAAGGAGCGCAAGGTCAACATCGACTTCGAGCCGTTCAAGCCCATCAACACCTCGCTGTACCTGTGCGACAACAAGTTCCACACGGAGGCGCTTGCGGAGCTGCTCGAGTCGGACCAGAAGTTCGGCTTCATCATCATGGACGGCAACGGCGCGCTCTTCGGCACGCTGAGCGGCAACACGCGCGAGATCGTGCACAAGTTCTCGGTCGACCTGCCCAAGAAGCACGGGCGCGGTGGCCAGTCGGCGCTGCGTTTCGCGCGTCTGCGCGAGGAGAAGCGCCACAACTACGTGCGCAAGGTGGCCGAGCTGGCGGTGCAGAACTTCATCACGGCCGACAAGGTCAACGTCGCGGGCCTCATCCTCGCGGGCTCGGCGGACTTCAAGAACGACCTCAACGCGTCCGACATGTTCGACAACCGGCTCGCCGTCAAGGTCATCAAAGTCGTCGACGTCTCGTACGGCGGCGAGAACGGCTTCAACCAGGCCATCGAGCTGTCCTCGGAGACGCTCGGCAACGTCAAGTTCATCCAGGAGAAGAAGCTCATCGGCAAGTACTTTGAGGAGATCAGCCAGGACACGGGCAAGGTCTGCTACGGCGTCGACGACACCCTCAAGGCGCTTGAGCTCGGCGCCGTCGAGACGCTCATCATCTTCGAGAACCTCGAGCTCACGCGCTCCGTGCTCAAGGACTCGGAGGGCGCCGAGATCATCCTCCACACGACCAAGGCCCAGGACACGGGCGCCCGCGAGAAGTTCCTCGACAAGGCGACCGGCCAGGAGATGGACATCGTCTCGCAGGAGTCCTTCCTCGAGTGGATCGCCGAACACTACAAGGACTTTGGCACCAACCTGGAGTTCGTCTCCGACCGCTCCACCGAGGGCAACCAGTTTGTCAAGGGCTTCGGCGGCATCGGCGGGATCCTCCGTTACAAGGTCAACTTTGAACAGCTTGCCGACCTCGATGAGGACGACGATGATTACTACGACGGTGGGTCTTTCATCCGTCTACTCTTCGCCTCTCCCTTGCCTCTTCCAACATCCCCCCGTTCTCCTCATTCCCCCTTTCCACTAATCCTTTCCCTTCCCCCGCTAATTCTATCCCACTCCAGATTGACCATCCGATTCCCTCGTTCCTGGCGAGGGATTCTCTCAAGGCAATCCGTCCGCACCGAGCCCCGACGAGCCGAGGTCAAGACATGCCGCGCCGCCGTCATCCGCTCCTAGCCCTGGCCGAGGGCCCCCCCGGGCCGGCCAGGCTCCATCGCGACCAAGCCCGCTTCGCGCGACCATGACGGCTACTTGAGAGTGACTTGCAAGGTGGGTACCCTTCCCAAGAGCCCGAATCGACGGTCTAGTACCTACTGGCACCTCTGGAAAACTCACGCTCACGCCTGCAGGTTCATCTGCCTGACCAGGCTCGGCGCGAGGCGCAGAGTGGAAGACACTGGAACGGTGAGGAGGCTGTTTGAAAGAGGGGGACCAGCAGGCAAAGGGGGTGCGACGACCACCCGGGCAGGCCAAGCGCAGGCTCGTGGTGCCAGCAGTCGAGACTGTGGAAATAGGATCGCACGTCTTTGAAGATGGAAGATTTGAGAAATCTGCTGGACGCTCCTTCATGGTCTTGGTCAAAGTCCAGATTGAATGTCAGGGTTTTGCTTTACTTGTATTCAACATGTGTTCATGTTGAGGACGTGCATTCAACTTCATGTTGAAGACATTTTGTGCTTACATGTACGGAGTAGTAGTTTTGATATATAGGGTAGGCCGTCCCTCAATGAATGGAATTTATTCGAATTCAACAATTGATGTTTGAAGTGATCAAGTTATTTCCTAGGTACATGTACACGTCACACGATCACGGCCATAGTACTAGTAGTAGGTTCTCCGTACCGGCATCTGCTTCAATCCTCTCAATGTTGACACCAACTATGGTTGTGACGGTAAATGCTACGATGTCAGTCTTGATTGGAGTTCACGTCTTCATCCCGACGCAAACGTTTCCCGAATGCAGCATTCGTGATCATGGCCTAGTACAAGGGCGACTCCCCTCGACGTTCTCCGTACACACTGCGCATGTACCGTACTCGTGCAAGTACTAGAGGTACCTGTATTCAGCCGACCGTCAGGAGATTGCACTGTGCCCTCTCGCTCTCATACGGTGCAGGTCTCGTGCGTGCGTCGTCACCCTCGCAGCGTCCCCTGCACTGTGCTTTCTGTGCTTTTTTGTGCCTGGAGAAAGGCAACGGGCTACAGTGAACTTGTCCCCGGCACTGTGAATGAAGCCCCTGCCTCGCCTTTTGCCGGGGTCCCTGGAGTAGTTCGCGCACTGTGCGAAACCGTGGCCGTGACGACTCACGAGACAAGACGAGGCGAGCGGCCTTGTCCTGGCATGGACTTGACGTCCGCATCATCATCCACCTCCTCTGCATTAAGGGGTCTCCAGAAACATATCCTCCTCTTCCAAGTCCCAGAGACCCTTGTCTGCCGACCGAGATCTTCCTCCGGCAACGCCAAGTTGGCCAAGGTCGTCCTCCTCTGGCATCCTCGTCGATCTCGGATCACCTTCCTGGACCTCCCTTCAACCTGCTGAACTTCACTTTGATCCACTGCCCTCGAACCACGATCCTCCCGCCGTCGCTCTTCCTCGTTCCCATGTCGCTGCAGCGGTGATCTGCGCCCCCTCCCCCCCCCTCTCTCTCTCTCCCCTCTCTTCTCCTCACCCCCTTTCCCTCGTCGCGATGCCGGAAACAACAGGCACCACGGCGGCGGCGCCCAAGCCGGCAGACCGCGCAGTCCCCGTGGGCCTCAACGAAGCCGCCCTGGACTCCCCGTCCTTCCGCGCGATGGCCGCCCACTTTGCCGACCAGGTCGATGCCGTCGAGAAGTGGCTGAACGGGTATGTCTCGTCCACCTCGAAGCTGATGCAGGGAGTCGGCGCCCTCGAGGACACCATCCAGAGCGTGCTCTCCAAGAGCACCCCCTTCCCGGACAACGTCATCGACAACGACTACACCCTCCTCGCCCTCCGGCGCATCGGCGAGGGCCAGCGCGAGTTCTGGATGCAGGTCCTCGCCTCCGCCAAGCGCCTCGAGTACTCCGTCGTCGAGCCCGTCCGCTCCTTTCTCCTCGGCGAGCTCCGCAACTTCAAGGAGATCCGCAGGGTCCTCGAGCAGTCCCAGCGCGCCTACGACGCCAACCTCGCCCGCTACGTCGCCCAGTCCAAGACCAAGGAGCCCTCCGCCCTGCGCGAGGACGCCTTCGCCGTCTACGAGATCCGCAAGCAGTACGTCGTCGCCTCCATGGACTACTGCCAGCTCGCGCCCCAGTTTCGCTTCTCCCTCGACCAGCTCCTCGTCAAGGTCTGCTGCGACATCCAGAAGGAGCTCAACCGCTCCCGCGACGCCGCCGCCGCCGCCACCAAGTGGGCCCCCGAGATCGACCGCGTCCGTGGATGGGCCAAGGAGATGGAGCTGTCCGACGGCGTCTTCAAGCGAGAGCTGCAGCACGCGCGCCAGAACCTCAGCGAGCTCGCCTTCGAGCAGTCCAGGCCCTCCCGCGAGATCGAGGACTACTCCTCGTCCACCGTCCCCTTCCTCAGCTCCAGGGGCCCCGTCTCCCTCGCGCCCCGCGCCGACGACGACGCCGCCCCCGCCGTCTCCGAGAAGCAGGGCTGGCTCTTCCACCGCACCGCCACGGCCAAGCCCGTCCGCTACACCTGGGTCCGCAGGTGGTACTACTGCCGCGACGGCGTCTTCGGCTGGCTCATGTCCGCCCCGCAGGGCGTCCTCCAGGGCGACGAGATCGGCGTGCTGCTCTGCAACGTCAAGCCCGCCGCCGGAGAGGAGCGCCGCTTCTGCTTCGAGCTCAAGACCAAGAGCAAGAGCATGCTGCTCCAGGCCGAGACCCAGAGGGAGCTGACCGCCTGGCTCGAGGTCTTCGAGATGGCCAAGAAGAAGGCCTTCGAGGCCACCATGGAGCGCGACAACACCAGCGCCGCGCCCGGCGCCGATCCCGCCTTCTCCATATCGCCCCCGTCCATTCCCGAGTTCTCGGTCAAGGTCGCCGACGCACAGGGTGCCTCGGACGAGGCCGCCGGGGTGAGCGACCGCGGCGCCACCCTTACCGTCGCCGCCGCCGAGGGCGCGCGCGCGAGCTTCGATCCTAACGGGAGCGCCGCTCGTCGATCCTTCACCACCCTCGCGCGCGAGGAAGGAGAGAGCGGCCGCGACCACGCCGCCAGAATCATCCAGAAGCTCGACCTCCACAGGAGGGCTACGTTCGGGGCAAATCAGGAAAACGCCCTTTCGAGCTCCGCCTCGTCCGGCTGCCTCAGCAGCGGCGTCTCCCCGGCGCAGACGACGTCCGTCCAGTCCCAGCAGGGCATCCTGACAAGCCACCTCAAGCAGTCTGCTGGGCCCCCGACGTTGTCCCTCGACAGCAAGGGCGCCGCTTGCACGCTCGCGCCCCCGACCCTTGCCAGGCCGCCCACCTGCACGCAGCTGAGCCGCACCGCCGTACTCGTCGCCGGCGAGCGGGGCCACGTCCTCGACGGCAAGAAGCTACCGACATCCGTCGTGGCCAACTACTGGGGCAGCACCATCTGGGCCACCGTCCACAGCCCCGGGGAAGATGCCCCGGGGGGAACCGGACACCGCGATGATGACGACCCCATCGGCGTCGTCGTCATGTCCGAGGGCTCGCAGACGTCGCTGACGGACGCGGCGCTCGCCAAGAGGACCGTCGATGCGCTCCCCGCGAGCTACCCGCCGGAGCTGAGGGTGCAGCACGCACAGTTTCGGCTGCTATTTCCCAACGCCCCTCCCGAGGAGAGGCTAGTGCTGGTGTTTCGGGCCGCCTGGTCTAGCTCGCTGGAGCGGGGCGCCGCCAACAAGGGCGAGAAGAGCGAGCTGCTAGCCGGTGACGGGAGGGTCTACGTCACCCCCGAGAACATGTACTTCTACACCCAGCAGCTGGGCCTGGTGACGGCATACAGCATCAGCCTGGACATCATCAAGGAGGTGACTGCCGCCGCCGGGAGAGACTGCGACTTCATCTTCCTGCACCTCGGCCAGGACGCCAACGACACGGGCTACACGAGAATCGCTATCAAGGTCTTCCTCGACGACCTGCAGCTCCTGCAGGCCCGCCTCAACCTCATGGTCGACAACCTCCAGGCCGAGGAGCCCCTCGACACCCTCGAGATCATCGACGCCCTGCTCAACACGGATAGGGCGGAGCCGGGCAAGCTGAGCCCCACCAGCGTTGAGAGCTGGGAGGACGTGTCTTCCGGCACGGCGCCGCTGGACGACGTCCTCGTCGTCGGCGGCGGGGTCGTTTCTGCCTCCGGGCGAATCGTCGCCGACAAGATCGCCGCCCTCATCGACGCGCCTCCTCGGACGCCGATGCCCACGCTGAAGCTCCCTTCGTCCAAGCTCAACCTGCCGCAGCATCCCGTCCACTACGAGCCGGATGACATGACGGAGATGGCCGCGGAGAGACACTACGAGATCAGCGCCAAGGCGTGCTTCCACGTGCTCTTCGGGGACAAGAGCTTCGTCTTTCCCAAGCTCTACTTCGAGCACCGCGCGAAGCAGATCGCGCAGGGCCCGTGGACGATAGGCGAGACGGGGGCGCCCCGGAGCCGCGAGTTCCACTTCAAGATCGACTACGTCGACGTCCTGGGGCGGTCCAAGACGGCGCAGATCCGGGACGTGCAGACGGTGGACGTGTTCCACGACCACACGACGTACGTGGTGACGCACACCAAGACGGCCTGGCACCTGCCGCACTCGGACTTCATGAAGCTCATCACCAAGGTCGTCATCACGCACCAGGCCAAGTCCAAGTGCCGGCTCGCCGTGTACGTGCGGGTCGACTGGACGCGGTCGCCGTTCCTGTCCAAGAGCCTGGTGGACCGCCAGGCGCTGCACGACGTGACGTGCGACGCGGAAGAGCTGGCCGAGCTCACGACGGACCAGATCCACAAGCTCGGGTCCGGGTCCAAGAGCCGGACGAGCCGGGCGATCCAGGTGTACGGCCACGTGGGCCAGCAGACGCAGGTCGTCGTCTTCTCCCCGGGGCTCACCGAGTCGCGCAAGAAGCAGGCCATCAAGCCGCGCACGCTCGCCGCCATGCTCTTCGAGACGGCCCTCTCCTTCTGCGAGAGCGTCGTCTCCACCGTCATCATGTGGACCTTCGCCGGGCTCAAGACGGTCATCGGCCTCGTCTCCGCCCACTGGCTCCTCCTCTTCCTGCTCGTCCTCAGCGTGGCGGCCAACCTCGCGCTCTCCACCACCGAGACGTGGACGTGGTGGCAGGAGCGGCGCGCCGTCAACATGATGCGGCGCATCGGCGTCGGCCCGGACCAGATGATGAGCAAGGCCATCTACGTGGCCGACCTGGCGGAGGCCGCCGGCGGCAGCAGCAGCAGCAGCAGCGACTACACCGGAGCCTTCATAAATCCCCTTCGGAACGCCGCTCCCATCCCCCTCAACCGCAACAGCACCTGCTTCGGCACCTTCAAGGAGATGCTCGACATGACGAACATGGACGCCCCCTGGCACGAGGCCGGCGCCTCCCTGTCCCTTCCGCAGACGCGCTCCGCCGCGCGCCGCCTCCGCCGGACCCGCCAGCGCCTCGGCATGTACCGGCACGAGCTCCTCGTCGCGATGCGCGTCGTCAACAGCCTCGAGCGGGAGATGATGCAGTCGGAGTGGGAGAACTGGCTGGCCAACGAGCAGTGGCACTGCGAGGACCTGGACAGGGTGCTCGAGGAGCATGGCGAGCGCGGCGAGCGCGGCGCCGCGGATGGGCTTGCGCCGCCGCCGTCGTCGTGGGGAGGCAGGCTGCTGAGCTCCATGACCGAGGACCGTAAGCAGGCGCTCGAGGCGTGGAGGGATGATTACTGCGGGAGCTGTCGGAGCGATCACCAGGCTGTCATGAGCGCGAGGAGGGTGGCTGGCATGTGATACCTACAGTGCTCTTTGTGTTTTCGCCGCACACGTCGACATTGCTGGTGAACACTGATGCGACATCTTTTCAACCTCCTCAACACCATCATTGCGAGGAACATTGCCCTGATTTTCTTTGTTCTTGGGGTCTCTTGCTTCTTTGGGGGGGGGGGTCCTCTTTCTTCTTAGGCGTCTCCTCTTTCTGAGGGTCTCCCGCTTTCATCCTCGTTTTTTTTTCCCCTTCGATTTCCCGTTCGTTTTGCATTCGTGTTTGGACCTAAGATACCAGCGTGGCAGTCACGGGCGAGCTCTATCCATAGATATTCAGTGTATTTTATTCTTCGATCCAAAACCGTCTTCCAATCACCCTTTAATGTTTGCTGTGGAAGACACCCATGACATATGCTCTGTGGAAGACACCCCTTGAGATTTGCTCGGCGGAAGACACAATGCAATGATGGTGATTGAGACAACCAGAAGTAAGGCATGTGTTAGGCGATGCGCGATCAACCCATGGCCAGGACGAATTACGTCAGCGACTTGCAAACAGGCTTCCTCCGCTTTGATCGATAAGATGCCGCCCCATCAGGCACAGGCTGTGACTTGAACATGAAGTTGTCGCCGCAGCCCGTCGCGAGTCCCAGACCCGATTCGATCACGAGGGCACTGCTCGGATACGCGTGTCGTCCTCTCCTGTCTTCACCCGTCGCGCCACAGACCGGACATACTCCGTACATGAGTCTGCGTCTCCTGCATCTCCCGAGGACCACGCATCGACCGCACGAAGAACGATACGTGCCCGGTCGTGCCCGACCCTCGCACGATTAGAAGCTCGGAGGCGTCCCATCTTGCTCGACGGAGCGCGCGCATCGAGAGTATTTCCACCCTTTCTCTGATAAGACAGGAATCTCCGCACAGGAAGGGGGAGGGGGGGGGGGCACCAGGAAAGGAGAAACCAGAAAAGCGGGAGAAAGGGGAAAAAAAAGAAAAGACCGGGATAGGAAGAGAAGGGGAAGGAGGGAGGAAAAGTCCCCCTCCCACGAGATGAAGCGCTCACGAGAGCCCGAGGAGCAAGTAGATCGCGACGAGACCGATTCCCACGGCGAGCCACGACACGGCAAGGCCCCTGCGCTGTGCGAGGTCCACGACGAGGATGGGTCTCGGGAAGCGGCTGAAGCTGGGCCTGGGTCAGGATCCGGCTTCGTGATGCGGTGCTCGCTGCCGCCGCACGAGGGGGCGCTCGGGTTCCGGACCTACGGGGACTACGAGGCGCATTACCGGCAGAGCCATACGAATCGGTGCGTGGAGTGCAGGAGGAATTTCCCGACGGAGCACCTGCTGGGGATACATATTGAGGATTGTCATGATCCGTTGGCGAGGGTGGCGCGGGAGAGGGGGGAACATACGGTAGGTTGGATGCCCTTGCCCTTGCCCTGTCTTTGCCTCTGCCTTTGCCTTTGCCTTTGCCCTTGCCTTTGTTTTTGTCTTTGCCTTTGTAGCTTCATTCTTTGTTCCTTTGGTTGGTGGTGGTTTTCTTTCGTTCTTTTGGGGGGAAACGAGCTTTGTTCTTTGGGGGGGGGGGGGGGGGAAAAATTTTTTATAGATGGGGGAAGAGAATAGAGGAGGTTGTGACTTAGTTGGTTTAGGGGGGTGCTGGGATCCGCGATGGCAGAACCCCAAACAAGGTCGGGATGATATTATGCAACGAGAGTGGGTAC
>NIGD01000004.1:1723134-1739288 GCA_003055185.1 Escovopsis sp. TC | reverse complement strand
CCCCCCCCCCCCCCCCCCCCCTTCCATCAAAGTTTCAAGCGAAACAATCCTCAACGCTGCCCGTCCGCCAATCACCTCGCTCGCCTCGGCGGAATCCTCCTCCTCGCGCACGATTGCATCATGCGTACTCCGTACTCGTGCTTGTATGGACTCCGTGCTCCGTCCCGTGCGAGTATCTGACTCCTCCTGCCGAGGCTGCAGCCGAGATCGTCAGTGGAGACGCGAGGCTCGCAGGTTGTGATGGATATGGAGGCAGGATCAGCACGGGATGCTCTCCCACCAGCACATGTCGTTGGGGATGATGGGGAGGAGGAGGTGGAGGGGAAATGCGCCCCAGTACGGAGTACTCGCCGTACTCCGTACTCGCACCCTTCAAAGGAGGCGACACTGACATCCGTGGGTCCCCTTGAAAGTCTTGTCCGGGCCGATCGTCATGGTCCCGGGTCCCGCGCCTGGCCGCGACGTGAAAGTGGCAAGCGGGATCCAAACGCTTTTGAAACCGTGATGGAGGCGGAGGGCATCGCCACGGCTCGTCGTCGAGGTGCAGCTGATGGGATCTGCACTGTACTTTGACTCACTCGGTACACCGCACAATTCGTACTCGTACTCCGTGCCGCTCCGGACATGCGATGCGCTCGGCGGGTCGCGGCGTTGCCCCCCATGCTCTGACTGGCCTGAGCCTTTCGCTATCACGAGACGTCCCTCTCTCCGTTCTGGTATCTGTCTTCACTACTCTTCGGGAACGACGATCTCGTGAAACGTAATCGAATCTCCTCCACTGCGTTTCTCCGCGCTCCCCTCTCGGCCGAAGTGCCTGCGGGCTGTTTCCTTGTACGGAGTACTCCGTACGGTGAGAACGCATCAGACTTTGACAATGCGGGGAGGGGGGGTCCGCAAAAGCATCGTGTGACCTCGGCGAGTTGTTAAGTTTCGAGTCACTGTTTCGAGCTTCCACGGCGTCTGCACAGGCAGGATCTCGTGCGGTCTCTGTCCATACTCCAAGCAAGCACTCCGTACTCCGTCCTCCTACCTATACTGGTACTCCCTACTCCCTACTCCCTACACCGTACTCGTAGTCGAACTCGAACTCGCACTCGTACGAGTACGATGTACCGTACGCGTACGCGAGTACGAGTCCTCCTCCGTGTTTCCGTCCTCCGTCCAAAGACCCACCGCATCCCTGCCCAGCCCTGCCGGGGTCGACGATGAAAGCCCCTCCGGGAGGGTCCCGGCCCACCCAGGGACGACCTGAGACATGGTTGTGTGCGGTGGTCGTCTCAGGTGAGGCAAATGGGCAGTGCGGCATTGGCTGTGGCCGCCGAGCGCTGCAGCCCGCGGGTCGATGGTACTCGTACGAGTGCGAGTGCAGGTCCTCCGTGTTGATGAGTGGTGCGGATTGTGAAGGCTGTTCTTGTTGAAGATGCTACTCGTATCCGCTATTTTGTGCAGCCCGGTGGTAGATCCTGTACGGAGTCTCTGCACGATCATACTACTCCGTGGTACTCGTGCGAGTACTTGTACCAAACGTCTTGCACTCTCCGTCATCCGTGTTGGAACCCCGTCATCCGTGTTGGAACCCCGTCATCCGTGTTGGAACCCCGTCATCCGTGTTGGAACCCCGTCATCCGTATAGACGGAGTACTGAGGGAGACTTCTCGGTATCGAAGAGCTTGTTGCGGGCTCCGGGAACACACGGGTGCCGATCACATGGTTGTTGGACGGTGTTAACAATGGATAGAATCGGTCAAATGCACGGCATGCGCACGCAATCATGTGAATGGCTCCCCGATTCGCGACTGGGCTGTCCAGCACTGCGCTTTGCACGAATCACGTCCCCGGGAGGCAGGAAAAGAGGGAGGGAGGGGCGTCGCGAGGGCGCGAGGATGGATTGGTGATGCCAAGGCACCCGTCGGGTGATATCGAAACAAATCTATCGAGATGCAGCTCCAAACGACATGCTCGTACGGAGTATGGAGTGCGGACGACTTCGTGCCTTTGATCGACGATGTGCTTTTTTCTTTTTTTTTTGGGTTTTTTTTGGCGAAGTTCCGTACTCAGTACTCCGTACGCCGCACTTGTATGCAAGACCTGATCTGCGTCGACTCATCGTGGGGAGATTGGCGGCCTTCCGTGCCTGTAGAATATGACTTGCGAGGAGGAGAGGCCTGAATGAGGAGAAGAGTCCGAGGCTGCAGGCTCCCGCCGACTGACCCGAAACAATTGGTTGGTGGAATGCGATGAGGCTCAAGGTGTGGAGGGAGATCATCGAGCATTCCAGATGAGGACACTGAGCCTCTCGCACCTGATTGTTTCTTGGTCTCGCTGATGTTGTTGGGCTAGAACGGAGGAAGTCTCGAATCTCGGGCCCGAGACAGAAGCGAGTCTCACTCGGCTCCTCAGCTCCAGTCGTTTGCTGGGCGCCGCCTAGGCTGCTACACCGACGCTCGATGGCTGATGCCATGATGCTGCCAGGCGGATGCAGGATCGAGCGCAAAGTCGCCCGCGAGGATTCCAGTGTCCAGCAAAGCCAGACCTGACACCGTAGCCTGCCCCCCGAGGAGGCAAGGGGCTCGGTCAGATGACGGCGGTGGTGGTTTGACAGCATGCCTCGTGCGACTCTGCGCCAATGGCGGGCCGGCCTCCCTTGAGTCCAACCCTTGGGATCTGCAGAAAATCAGTCAATGATCAACGAGAATGGACGGAGGCCGCAACGGGCCCGGGCGGAGCAGATGCTGCACGTAGAGCATTGATGTCTCGGCATCAGAGGGACCTGAGATCGAGAACCCTGACTGCTACATGAGGAAAGAATCAAGCGTGATGGCCGCCAGGGTCCGCTGGATTGATGGCGATTTTGGTCCAGGACGGCTGGGGGAATGGCTGGACCGCGTGCGACTCGTTCCCCAGGGATCCCCTCGGAGCTCCCCGTGCGGTACGAATACTCGTCCATGATGTGTGCATGCGGCGCGTGTATTCGACCGACGGAGATGGGGACCGCGCCCGTGCCGAGCTCGGTATGCCATATGGGATACTCCGTACTCATACGGAGTACGGGGCACTGGTACGAGTACTCGTATTCATGCATGCCGGCGGCCGGAAACCATTCCTCCTTGACGGAGAAAGAAAAAGCCGGCAGTCGGCCCCGGTTGGATGCTGGCAGCCGGCCCACGCACAAGTCAGGGCCGCGGGACCCATCATTGGCAGGACAGGAATGCCGGGATGGATCATCAGGAGATGCGGATGACGTCCGTCTGGTGATGGGGAACGTCTGGAGCTCCTGAAATTGGATCGAGCCGGCCGGCCGCTTTCGACGAGGGCCACGACGCGGTGGTGCGGGTAATGACATGGCCGGTACTCCCTACTCCCTATTTCGTGGAGCGCTTCCCGCTTTGCATGCTTGCCCAGACTCGTATACCGTTGACAACGCTCTCTAGTAGTAGTACGAGAAGTACTCAGAGGTACGAGTATGATCGATGGGTATAGCGGCGGGTTGACGAATGAGCACGGTGGAGCCCGTCCTTCCTGGCAGACTCGTCTTCGATCAGTACCAGTACTTGTACGGAGTACGAGAATCGCGGAGTGCCAACCCGCGAATGATGCTGGTCCTCGTACGCGACCGCTAACTCTCCAACGGATGTCGGGTCTTCCGCATAGACTAGTAAGTACTCCGTAGAAGTTAGCTCAAGCCTCTGGTGCTGCTGTGTGAAGTGATTTCTTCCCTTTTCTGCGAAGGGCTCATTTCAGCAGCTCGGGAGCGTTTCACCATGGGAGCGCTACCGCTTCACCATTGGTGGCTTCCTCCGTTTCCCGTTTGAAGCTCTGTGTGTGTTTACCGGTATCCGCGCCGTAACGATCGCTCGTGGGGGGGGAGCATTGAGCGCTCGCATGACGTGCGTTTTTGTACGAGTACGAATCCGCATTCGTGAACGCCGTTCTCCGTGGCGAACGCAGCGCTGGTGTTTTCCGGGGGTGGAGATGAGGGCATCGTCATCGCAGCCTCCAGCGCCATTCCAGTGGTTTTCCTCGGGGCGCTGCTTGGCGAGTCTGATCCCGTGACTCGCCCCCCCCCTGCGCTGCCCACAAAGCCCACTGCCATCCATTCGATTGATGTCGGAGTACGGAGTACTCCGTGCTCGTACCCTGTACTTTTCTTCCTTGGACGAGCCATTCTCCCATGGAAGGTGCCATGGTCGAGGTCGAGCCCCGCGGTGCCTTCCAGAACCGTGCCTGGCGTCCAGATTCCAGATGCCAAGCTCTTCTGTAAGGTACGGACGGCTTCTCGCGGTACGAGCGCCTGTGCGATACAATTTGATGGAATGGATTGATAGATCTGATGGACCCCCATCCATTCATGCACTGCAGTGTACTCCGTACTCCGTATCAGCTTCTCATTCGACAAAGGGTTCGCACGCCTGTCCCTCGCACTCGTAGGCGAGCCCTCGGCAGCGCCTGGCAGGCCATCCACTGGCCGAGGGGCTCGTGGCGGAACGGACGAGACAGTTGGGCGTGGATTGAAGGGGGGCAAGGGGGAGGCACGCCGCTGAGGCGGAGCCCTCGAGAAGTCTATGCTTGTTTCGGTGCTGCTTGACGAGTACGGATGGGGGGCAAGGAGGCAGGAGCGAGGATTCGGGGGGGCGAAGGGGGGTCCAGGCACCGAATGGATCCATCTAGATGCAATAGGTCTGGAGTACGGAGTACATGTACGAAGCACGAATCGATCCCATCCATCCAACCTGTTCGATTGACCAAATTGAACCATATACGAGTACTACAAGGGAGCACGAGTTTCAACGCCACCTCAGCTTTGGCCCTCTGCACCTCCATGGAAACATCATGGATCCTGCCGTTAGCACTCCTCCAAAGAGAGCATCACTCCAGCTCTTCACGCTCATACGACTACCTACTAGTACTAACATGTACGGAGTAGGTACGGAGTACAAGTATACAAACAGCTCGCAGTGCTCCCTCCCGCTCCTGGAGCCTGGCGCAGTGCCCGTCTCAGCCCAAAATTGCACATGGCACACAGCTCGCACCTCCACCGATTTCCCGTGCTCTGATACATCCATAGATGCTGGTACTACTCCGTACTCTGTACTCCGTACTCCGTATGGATCTATTCCATGGACCCAGGTTAGTGCCCTCCACGGCTTCCCACGCCCCTCCCCCCTCCCCCTCCCCCTCCGCCCCCTTTCTTGCACCCCCTGCTTCCCCCTCGGGCCAGTCAGACGCGCCCAATCCATCCAGTCCATCCATGCTTTGCTGACTTCCAAAACGAACGGCCACCCTCGCTGAGACGAGGCCCGACTCCGTGTCTACCAATGCCCTCATTCTGCAACCTCAGTCCGGCCCCTTTAATTCGAAGCGGGAGAGGGCTTCTTCTGTTCGCACGACACATACATGAGTTAGTACTCGTACGAGTCGCTGGAGTCCTTTCAATTGCCTCTCAGAGATACCTACTATGTTTCCCCCGTATCTCGAACTCCATGCGTCCGTGGGAATTGCCACCCGTGAAAATCTTGGAATCCATGAATCGTGCTTCGTCCACGGTTGGAGTACTCCGCACGAGTGATGGATCCATCAAAGCAGTCGTGCCGCACCAGTGTGCGCCCACGAGAACCTGCTGCCAGAAAAGGATGCAGCACTTGGACTTGTCGATGTACATCCATACTCGTACGCAGTGGGGAAGGTACAGCACCGAGTGCTTTGGCGCATCCACCTTCCGACACTCGACGCCTGCACCAAGACGGTGGCTTCCAGGGATCAATGCTGTCGCTCCGTGCTCCGTACTCCATGTGTGTGAAAGGAACTGGCTTCTGCGGCATGTCATGTTAGAAGAAGCATCGTGAAGACAGCTACTCCGTGGAGCCCACCGATGAGGGGGACGACGGGAACGGGGCTGGTGGGCTTCATGGGCATTCCATGACCGTCTTGATCGTTCGCCAGGACCTGGAGAGAACCTTCCCCTGAGGATTCTTCCTCGTCCCCCTCTTCCCATCTCTCCCGCTCCCCCTTCTCCCACCCCCTCTGGAGATGCCGAACTGGACTTGCTTTTGCTTTCCCCTCGCTTGGGGCACGACTCTTCCCCCCCCTTGCCCAGAAGTTCGCATGGCACCGCGAGCTGTCACTACCTCAGATTCGGAACACGGGGTACGGAGAAGGAGCAAAGTTCTCACGATACCGCCGGAGGACTGGAGGTGAGGTGGAGGGAGGATACGAGCTTTGCATGTTCGTAACAGCCGAGCGATTGAGGAGGAAAGGCGAGACGGGCGGATCGTCTTGCACCGCACAAGGTGGGCGAAACAAAACATTTATCTGGCTTGCCCCTCCTTTCCTCCTCCTCCTCCTTCGTCGCCCGATCCTCCTCTTTCTCTTCCCTTCTTTTTTCCCCCTTCCTCCTGCTGCCGCGCCTGCTCTCTGGATTCATTCCTCCTCGTGGATCCCTCCTTCCTCTTTCTTCCCAATCGTCCTTCTTCGCCCAGATATTCCTGCCTCGATCGTGGCTGCCTCGCATCGGGACCTCCATACACAGTATCTCGTACTCCGTACCCTGTGCCAGCTTCTGCCAGCTTCTGCCGGCCTTTGCCAGCTCTTGCCGTCTCCTGCCGCCTGTGAGTTCCATCTGCTGGCCCCGTTCCTTCCCTGCTTCCTTCGCGCTGCTTCCTTCTTTGCTCCATCCCTCCTGCCCCCACCTCAGGCGTCCTCAGGTCGCTCCTCCCTCCTGTACGGAGTACCTCTTGTGCGGAGTACAATCATCCATCTGCCAATCCGTCCTCACCCCCACCGCAAATACCTGCAAGTACATGGAGAGACCGCGAGGAGCACCAGCCGTGCTCCGCGAGCCCGCGCCGGGGAGGCGCATCCTCTCGCACCAGGCAGTACCTGCGAGTACCTGCGCCAGCTCGAGAGGTCAACTCGAACTTGAAGTCGTGTCACTCACTGCATTTGGCCAATCTCGAGTTCCTCCAGTTTCAACTTGAACTTGCTGGAGGCTCCTCACAGAAAGGACGACTCGGACTGGAGGCAAGCGCCCTGCTCGAGCCTGCTCAAACTCTCCTGGCCCGTTTCGAGCGCGAGAAGCCCAGCTTCAAGGTTGTCCTCTGCTTCTTCCCCCTCTCGTTCGATGTTCTCTCCCCCTCCACTTCTGCATGTCATCCCCCATCTTTCAATCTTCCCTCCTCACCACATCGACTCTGTTCGCCAATCGCCCCGTCGCCATTTCCAATCTCCACGAGGAGCTTCATTTCAATCGGAGACACTCGAATCAAACAGCCTCCCGCCGTCGCCGCGGCTTGAAACGAGGGAATCCATCGCGGCACAACAACAACAACAACAACAACAACACCACCACCACCACCACCACCACCATCATCATCATTACGAGCCCCACCATCTCGAAGAGGGTTGAGCATCAATTCCATCTCTGCATCCCCGTCCATCGTCCTGACGGGGCCAACGACCATCTTCTTGGCGACCTTCGAGCACCGCACCTAGGTAATCACTCGGTCCCCGGTAACGCCTTCGGCAGCCCCTGGTGCGTGCGCCGTGCAGAGTGTGTGGGTGCTGCTCAGCGGGGGCTTGGGAGCTCCAGTCACCAGGGCTCTGACTCCCTCCCCATACGGAGTATCTCCCTCTCCCTTCTCCCTCGCTCTCTGGCGCTCTCTCCGTGCGCGCAGAGGCGGGTGGTGCTCGTTACGAGGATTCTGGACCTCTCGGCGCTTGTCTGTGTACCGACAGCTCCAGGACCGTCCCATCTCTGCCCTCTCATTCGCGCATTCGTGCTGGGTTCAGTTTCTTGGCTGCTGCTCCGTCTCTGCGCGACGCTCCGCACCCCTCCCCGTCAATCAACTCGGATCAAAGTCATTTCAGGCCAGGTCGCTCAGCTACCTCCTCCTCCTCGTCTGCGTCGTCTGCGTTGTCCTCGTCCTCCTCGGCTTCTCCCCCCCCCCCCCGGCTGTCCGTACCCCCACGGAGCACGACCTCTACTGCGGTACGGGATCAAATATCTCACCACGGAGTACGGAGTACGACCGGCACCAAACGAATCCATCCATCCACCATCCATCTTGATCCATCCACCCCGTCAATATCCTGAGCTCAGTGGTACATACCTGGAATACCTGCCAGCCGACCCACGCTCTCCGTCTCGGGCTCCGTGCTCCCTCACCGTTTGATAATTATTCACCAGAGGCGCATCGCATCCATCGGGAATTGCTCACCAGACCCATCCATCCAATTTGCCCTCTTGTCTCTCTTCTTCTCTCTCCTCTCTCCTCCCCTTCCCTCCAGCATTCCCTCCACCCCGACCCTCGTTTTGTTTTTGCCTTTGCTATTTCCTTTCTTGCTTCTTCTCTTCTCTTCGTGTTTCTCATTCCCCCTTTCCTTCCCTACCGATCTCACGCGATTTTATCTCCTTTCAAGATCTCCGGCACCATCGTTCGAACACCACCTAGGAAATTTCATCATCAACCAGGCTCCCCTTTTTTTTTAACATTCGATCTAGGGATTCCGCCACGCCTCTAGCTCCTTCCGCCTCGCTCCCTCTCGCTGCTTCTCTCCTGCTCCTCTTTCTCTCCCCTCGCTCCCCCGGTCCGTTCTTTGCGCCCCCAGCGTGGGACACGGTGGACTTGAATCACGGTTGAGAGACGTGCGACTATCGCACCATCCACAGTGACGCAAACAAGGCCGTCTCCTCAAGATCATTAACGAGGACGAGCTTGCCTTGCTCCCCTTTCTCGTTGCACATCTTTCATCAGCGACACACCAGCTCTTCCGTCCTAGTCGCGCCACGACCCGTCGACTTCGCTCGCCAGTCTCTGCCCACTCGAAGCGATTCTAGAAAAGCGCAAGCACGGCACCAACCCAACAGGAGACCCTGGCAAGAGTTGGAAACAGGAAGTCGACCTGGACCCGCCCGTGGTGATCGAGATAGGAGAGCTTTGATTGCTCTGTGCGAGGGGGAAAAGCTTGAGCAGTTATCACACTCGAGGCACAGCCATTATGAGCGCCGCAATCGCGATGGTGGTTTCATCACCCGGGCCTCACGACAGAGGACATCTCCCTTCCGATCGGCCTCCCGCATCTTCCGGCTCGACACTACCCGCCATCCAGCGACAAAACGTCTTGCCTCCAGTCTCGTCAAGCACATCTCCGGCTTCATACCAAGCAGGAGGCAACAGTCCGAGACCGGATGGGGGTGCAAGCGCCTCCAGTTCTCTTCCGGGCCTCGGACCCAAGACATCGCCCACAGGCTCGTAAGGCATCACCGCCCTGTTATCGCATTGCTTCCTGTCTAGGCTTGTCTGCATGCCTGTGCGTTGTGTTTGTCTTCCAAATTCGCTGCTGACGAGCATTGATCCTGTGCAGTAGCCGAAAGGATGCCGGCCACCCCAAGATCATTGTCAAGAAAGAACCTCTCTCGCCCGGTCCACCCTCCTCTAGACCGAGACCCAGGAGACTTGACTTGTCAAAGAACACCCTCTCCGTCAACTCGTCCTCGGGTCATCCCCTGACTGCCCGCGAGGGAATGGGAATGCACGAAGTGGGGATTGCCTGCTTGTCCCCTGGATTCTTGACTCAGGACCCCGTCATGAAAGAGCAACTGCAGAGAAGCATGTCTGTTCGCGAGCAGCAGCGCACGATCATCGAAGCAAGGCTCCAGCAACAGTCCGCCAAAGGCGATGGCCCTTCGGATAAGGATCGAGATTCTGCGATGCATTTTGCGGCCAAGACTCCCGGCATGTCACGACGAAACAAGGCGCCTCCCGGATTGTCCATCATCACCCCGTCGCCGAAACAGTTTGCTGACGAGAGGGTCATCCAATCGGCGCCATTGGGTCATAGCTTCACTGGACGACAGCATCTTCCGCCTTCTCGGCATGCCAACGGCCAGGCCTCCCATCTGTCGAACAGCTCGCACCTCCACCACGTGCAGCATCACCAGAGCAGCGTTGCCGGCAGCATGTCCGGCAGCAGTAATCACAACAACAATCGGCTGCCACCAATTAGCGATGTATTTAAACAGAATCTCTCGGCGCATCCCGACAACGGCCCCGTGACCTCATCGTTTTACCCCAGCCACGGAAGTGCAATGCCTCAGCTTTCTCCGGGGCATCCTCCGCCTCACCACCACCAAGCGCCCCTCTCTGCTCGCCCCAGGGATTACAAGTCTGCTGAAGAGGCACAGCATGAGATGGCCGGTGGGCGACCGGAGCTGCTCCCGAAGATCGTCCATTACGGTGGCCACCAGCCACCCACGCCCCCTTCACCGATCAACGGCGCCCGCAACGCGGAGAGCAGCACAAGCGCAGGCAAGCGGAGGTCGCGCGCCGAGTACGAGGACGGGGAAAGCCCACCTCTGGGCCATGGCCCAGCCCCGTCGCGACGAGCAGGGCCTTTCGGAGCTGGTCGCGACAGCCCGGAGACCGTGCGGCAAAAGAAGGAAGAATTTTTGAAGCTTTGCGAAAGAGCCTGGGATCTGTTTCACTCTTGAAGCAACGCAAGACTCAGGATTCGACTCGTCAATCTGAGGACCAATCTGATAGCATAGCCTCAAGGCTCTCATCAAGACAGGGTTCATGGGACGAAATATTCGAACATTCCGCCCCGGCCCCAGGCGATGCTTCGCCATGACGCCGACTGCGTGATCTCCGCGATTTACACCAAAATATCACTGACATATCATGCGCTTTATCCACGGCCATTTTAATTCATTCTCTATAACACCACATCACAACAAAGATCTTTGTGCGGCTTTTCTTCTTGTCCTCAATACCTCCTCACGGCTGGAGTTGGTCACGATCTCTGTCGGTACACCGAGAGTGCTCGAGCGCCATCCATCGGCACGCAGCGTGCCCAACCTACCAGCCTGTCGCATCAGACCCACAGCGGCCAAGGTCAGCCAACTTGATCGATCGCAGAGGACCACATTGCATTCTTGTTATTATATTCTCGATATACACATTCCCTGCAGCATATCATTATACATACCTCCGGTTGCATTGTCTGCTTTTCTGATTTCTTGGTCTGATTTTGGGACGGGGGCGGAACGTCAGGGGCAGGGGTAATTGCAAAACACACATCCTGTAGCTTAGGCCACCGAGCTCAGCGAGTGATGGGAGTTTAGGCATATCTGGGAGCATTCAACCGTTGGTTTGGCGTCGGATTTGCAGGCGTAACGGAAAGGATTGAATGCGGGAGGCCGGGGGGGCGGGGAATCAGAGTGACAGAAAAAAATATCCAATTGTGCGAATCTCGTCGGTGGGGGAAGCCGATGGGAGGGGGGGGGGGGACGACGCCAATGACCGGGAGGGATCATCAACTGTGCATTGAGCTCTGCAGCATCCAATTCTATCGTGTTTCGAGGAAGGAATGTCTTGTGATGTCGTCTTCGATCGGTGTCCTCGGATTGCCATGGAGGCTTTGCGGGTTCCGGCCTTCATGACCTCTAGTGGTTCTCCTGGTATTCGCGGCCAGAAGCTTGTCGAGGGAGACCACACGTAGACTGCCAGGGGGAACTCACATTCACTCAAAGCGGCTCTCGTCGGCGACTTATATAATACTATATACTATGAAGCCCAAGCAGGCTCTCAGGAGACTCATATTCAATCCGAGTAAGCTCCAGTGAGAGACTTATATTCCGTCCAAGGAGGCTCTTGTCAGAGACGCATGCCCGTTCTCTCATGGACTCTATCATCCGAGACTCACATTGAGTGAGGGGGCTTGCTGCGGGAGACTTTTGTGCATCCTAAGTAGTTGCCCCGAGTTCGTCAGAGATTCACATGCAGTCATTTAGGGGCGAGTGTTGTATGTAGCTTGTCATAGGGGGCATGTTCAGCGCGAGGAGATCCTCGCCAGGGTCCGTTCAGTTCAAGTAGCTCCTGGTGAGGACCTCGTCTTCAGTGTGAGATGATCCTCGTGAGAGTTCTTTTTCACTTCGAGTAGTTCCTCGCGAGAGACTCTGTTCCCTTCGAGTAGCGCTTCGTGAGAGCCTCACATGTAGTGTGAGATGATCCTCGACGTCGGAGAGTCTGTTCAGTCCGAGTCGCCCCTCGTGAGAGACTCTGTTCAGTTCCCGTGATCCATCCTTACAGACTCACAATCCGTCCGAGCAGCTCCTCGTGAGCGACTCATGTGTAGCTCGAGGTGATTTCCCCCGTGAGAGACTCAGGTTCAGGCTGTGTAGTGGGTCATCCCTCGACAGTCACATCCAGTCTGTGGAGGCTGCCGCGCGCGACTATGTTAACTCCAGTCGATAGCGACTGATCTGGACCATACAAGGTCCCTCGTGGACAACTCATACCGCGTCCGTGCTTGGCCTGTCTCTGTTGTCGCCAGACCTGCTCCGCGTGTCCCGATGTACTTACTGGGCACTGTCTGTACTATGTGGGGAGGACTCATGGGCAGTCTGTGGAGTTTGTTGCCGGAGACGCGTATGGAATCCATGGCAACGCCGATGGAGATTCGTAGTGTGCGGTCCGCGTGCTCCCTGCTAGGTTGTCGGGGGAGACTCATGTCCAGTATGTGGAATCCCTCGTGGGAGACTCAGATCTTGATTCTAGTAGAGTAGTAGTCTGTGGCGCGAAACTCCGACACGGTCCGACCATGTTCTGCTACAGGCACTGCGGTGGGAGACTCGTTCTGGCCGCCACTCACTCCGTGCTTTGTCGTGGGGGACTCATACTTGGTGTATAGAGTCTGTCGACAGAGACTCATGGTATTGTTCGTCGTAGGAGGTCCCATATGCAGTGCATATGTAGTATACTCTCTTGTCGCGGGAGGCTCTCGTCAAGTCCAAATGGTACTACTACTAGTATCCCACAGAACTCCCGACAATGCCATCGCCCTCCGTACAAAGCACAACAAGGCCAACATTACATTGATCACATACAAGATCACGTCACGGAGAAAATCAGGTGAGGGCCGGCAAAGCAAAGGAAGTATGATTTGCAGCTCAAGAGGCCCAGGCTACTATGAAGTAGTCGTTTCCATCAGCTAAGCCTTTCACCCAGCTGTGTTGATTGTCCAGCAGACATCCATTGTTCATCGCCCCAGGCGTCCATTGTTCATCGTCTACCAGACATCCATTGCTCAACATCTAGCAGACAACCTCCTGAACACAAAAATAGGCACCCGCAATTCTCAAAATTGCATCGAGTCGTTGCCTCCAGCGCTGGGGAGGTGAGCCCCTTTGACCCTGCGCCGCCCCTACTTTCTTCTTTCTTTCTCTTTTTTGTGTCCTTTCCCGTTTTTCCCCTCCTCTGTTTGTTGTGTTCTGTTCGTCCCGGGGCTTCTTTGATTCACGATCAAAGGCCGACAGAGAAACCATCCAAGCCAAGCAAAGTCCTCGCTCTCGCGCCTCTTGCCGTCCCCCACACCCCCACCTTACTTTCTTCCCATTCGCCTCATTCGTCCGGATTGCTCGCTTTGCCCCCGTTCTCCCCGACGGCGTTCCCTCCCCCACAAATTCCGGTATCCTCTTATACACGACTGGCGAATGTCGAAGTCCGTAGACTTGGTCCCGATGCCAGCAAATTTCGTTCACCCGGAGCTCAAATCCCCGGATCCAACACAGCCGGTCAGGTGCACTTTTTGATGTGCAGGACGACACGTATGTGCGACCGATACGGCCCTTCGCTGGGACAGCCAATGATTCCATTGCTGGGAAAAGGAAAGAGAAGTCGAGAAAGGAGAACATCATCCCCACAGGATCGATGCGCCTCAGCATGTCTCCGCCGCAAAGAACAAAACATAAGGGGGTGGGGGGGGGCTCAGGAAGCCGGCATGCGAGCATTTGTGATGCAGACACAGGTTTGCCGTTCAACCAGATTCGCCAAACGCCAATGCTCATTTGTATATGTAAACTCAGAAGGAAACACAAAAAAAAAGGCAAGAAAATGGAAGTGAACAAGAAGTAGTAATAACGGAAGGAGAAAGAAGGAAAACTCGCCACGCGCAGAAGTTGCGGAGTATCTAGAGGGTTGTAGAATGAATATGAAGAGAAGAATTAGGTGCTCGAGACCCAAGAAGGGAGAGGGGGGGAAAGAGAGAGTGAAGAGGAAGGGTCGCATTGAGGGTGACTCAGTGCCGGTTCCACACCGCCGCTGTGGAGGGAAAAGGAAAAGTGAGGAGGAGGAGGAGGAGGAGGAGGAGGAAGAGGAGGCGGATGCGAGATGAGGTAAACCTCACAAATCATGAAGAGATCCGCGACAGGTGCGTCATCGGCCGTGTCGTGTCAGGTGCATGAAACCTTCAAGGCCCCAAAATCTGCAGCATTGGGCGGTGGAAGGCGAATTATATTAGACAAGGTGTGCGTGGCGCAGGAGAGCCACCAAAATCCTTCCATGAGTCCGACTGTATTCGCCTTGCGAATACAGAGCCTGGACATCGAGAAATGAATGCAGGGGGGAGGGGAGGGAGAAGAGAAGATGAAGAAGTGGGCCAAGAGGGATGGTGAATGGGAGGAGAAATAAAAGAGATAGATGCGCGTGTAGATTAAAGGCCCTCCTCGCCGGCTTTGCAGAGCTTGATTTCGCGAACCCATTCGGATTTGAGGACTTGCGCGGCGGTCAGCCGGCGGGAAGGGTGGGGATCCAGCACGGAGTAGATGACATTGCGACATCGAGCCTGTGGACATGACGTGGTTTGTCAGTATGCGACTCCGATGACGTGGGAAAAGGATGAGGGGGGTAAAAGGGTGTGAAAAAAAAAAAAAAAAAAAAAAAAGAGAAAAGAGAGAGAATGACATCTCCTTGCAGAGTGGGAAAATGATGGCACAGCCTAGCAAGACTCACCCGATGTAAGGATTCAATGGGGCCGTATCCCTCCTCGTCGCGGCGGCCCTCGAGATATCGTCCGTAGAACTCGTCCTCGTCTTTTCTGGCAACACGCCAGAGATGCCGCCCGGTGCGCATGGCCATGTAAATCACACCGCACGCCCAGATGTCGACGGCGCGCGCGTCGAACTCCTTGTCGGTGTACTCCTCGGGGGCGATGTAAGGGGCCGAGCCGCAGAGGCCCGACACCATGTGGGCATCCGTCTCCCAGGCCATCCGGAAGCACTCCCCGTTGCCGAAGTCGGTGATCTTCAGGGCGCCCCGCGTGGTGAGCAGCAGGTTCTCCGGTTTGAGGTCTCGGTGGGCCACGCCCATCTCGTGGAGGTACTCGACGCCGCGCATCATCTGCTTGAAGAAGCAGTCGGCCTCCTGGGTCTCGAGCTTGCCGCTCGACAGGATCAGCGTGTAGAGATCGCCGCCGGCGCAGAACTCCATGACCTCGCAGTAGTCGCCCTTGGCGTCCTTGAGCAGGTCGAGCGTGTGGATGACATTGGGGTGGCGGAGGGACGAGGAGATGCAGAACTCGGCGGTGAGCCGCTTGCTGTACTTCTTCTCGGTCTCTTCGGGCCTCCTGCGAAACTCCTTGACGGCGTAGAGCTTCTCGGCGCTGCCGCCGACTTTTTTGTGGGATATCCTGACGATGCCGAAGGCGCCGCGACCGACGACCTCCTGGCATTTGCCGTACTTCTCGACCAGGGTGGAGTTGGCACCGGGGCCCGACTTCTTGTCGACGGCCTCTTCCTTCTCCTGCCTCAGCGAGTCGACCCAGTTGGAGACGAGGGAGAGGTCGTTTTCGGGAGGGGGCTCGTGCTTCTTGCCCAGGATGCTTCGGAACATGTCCGAGAGCTTCTCTTGCCGCCGACTCGACTTGAGGAAATGCTCGTGGCCGCCGGGGGCCTCTGGTTTCAGCACGAAGCGCGTGGACTCCTTGCCGTTGGCGGGCTTGACGGCCGCGGCCGCCTTTTCCACGTTCTTGTCGGATGCGGCGTCTCTGCGCGGCGCGGGACTCGAGGTGGCGGCTCCGTTGACGGATGCGCCGCGGGGGCGGCCGGTGGAGTCGACGCCGTTGGCAGCCTTGGACAGGTCCTTGACCGAGAACATGCGTGATATTCTGTCCTTGACGGAGGACTTCTCGGGCGTGGGTTTCAGGATCGATTCGCTCGGCGTGGGGGACAGGCCGGCACCGTCGTGCGAGGTGAGAGCGGGCGATTTTTTGCTGCCATCGTGGGATCTGACGGACGGCGGCTTGGAGCTGGGAGCCGAGCTCGGTTTCGAGTCGTTCGGAGCGGACGGCATGATGGGCGACGACAAGGCGGGTAATTCTGG
>NIGD01000004.1:1671698-1694876 GCA_003055185.1 Escovopsis sp. TC | reverse complement strand
GGATCCAATCCGAAGTGACGCATCGAGGTTTGAGAGGTGAGACCTGCAGAGTCTTGATCTTTCTTGCTTCTGAAGCAGGCGTCAATGATGAATGTGTCCCGTGCGAGGTCTCCTCGATGTGCGAGGCTTGTCCCGGGATCGAGCCCTGTGCATCGACGGTGCGTCGCACGTCAAGAGCCCAGGCGCTCCGCCCCCTTTGGCCCCTCCCCAAGCGCGGGCGCAACGACGAATTCGAACTCGGTGGCGGATGGACGAGTGGACGAGCAAAGGGTGCGAGGCCAGGGAGGGAAGAGGATCATGGATGCTCCTCACAGCAAGCCGAGCGGGCCAGGGCAATGGGCAAGGGGATGGGTTGGGTCGCAGCCCACGGTCCATGATCGATCGGCTCGCGCATCTCGGATCCTCATCCATCCCCCCTCCAATTGCCCCCCCCCACTCGTTGAGTGCCAGTCCTCAATTCCGCGCCGGCAAAGGCCTGCTGGCCCGCTCCATCATGGATCTCCCGATCTCAGCGTGCATGCCAGCCCTGGATGTGCTCATGTGCTCCACGCTCGTCGACGGCATCCCATCCAGTACGAGTACCTAGTACTACTTGAGTACTGTACGGAGTACTCGTACTAGCAGCAGTACACTGGAAAACGAGCCCAGAGCCGCGGTCGAGGTACCGCGTGACGCCCCGGCCAGTTTCGCTACCTCGCGCTCCCGAGCTGCGGCTCTGGACGCGCATGTCGCGACGACCCCCATCTGGGGCGGGGGGACCTGCCGGGATGCGAGAGCCCCGGCCTGCATGTACCAGTATGACTGGTACCTACAGGTTCTCTGTACTCCGTACGGAGTATTAGGTACCTACATGAGGTACCCATTAAACATTGGATCCCGTTCACTCACTTCAAGCTGGGACTGACCTCATCGGACGGCTTGCCACGGGGACCTCGGAGGACAGTGTGCCTGAAACCTGTATCTATACTAGTACCTAGTACAGGTACTAAGAGTACTACTCCGTACTCCGTACTGCGTACGGAGCACTAGGTACGGAGTACTAGTACTACTAAGGCACAGGCACCACTACCTACGCACTGAGTGAGAATGGAGGGAACGCGACGCGTCGAGCAGCGCGTTCCTTCCACGCCTTCCCCCCCACGCGTTCCTTCCACGCGTTCCTTCCAGCAGCTGCTCTCCCCGCCTGCGGTCGCGAGCGCTGCGGTCGCACCTTCCGTCCTCCATGCCCAGTGCATGTGCCCCGTTCCTTCCGTCCTTCTGCCATGGACCGCCCCCGCAAGAATCAAGACACCACGGAATCCTCGCGATGTCTGCAGATTCCATACTCCGTACTACACGTACATACACGGAGTACGGAGTGCGATGCCTCCAGAATCCATGGACTGGGCTCCGTCCATGGGCGAAACACATGCACCGGGCTTCAATGTAGGCAACGCCCTCGACCCGACGGCATCGAGCCCCGGACCCCGCCGCACGATCCCACAACCAAAGAGCCTGCATCTCGAATGACGAGCCTCGGATGACCTGACTCGACCCGAGCGCACGACACCGCCGGCATCCCTCGTGGGAACCCCCGGCAGAAATGCAGGTACGAGAACCACTCCAGACGACCTGTCATCCGAATCGAACTGTTCGACCTCTCCCACCTCCTGCAATCCATCCATCCATCCAAGAATGAGCTCCCCACGCACGCCCTGCTTCTGCCCTCACACCCCTCCCTTACCATCCCTTTCCCTTCCCAGCGACTCAACCCGATTCTTCAGTGGCTTGCCCTCCCCCCTCCCCCTGAAGTCTGACCCTCGCCGCGGAGAGAGACCAGTCTCACACAGCGTTTCTTCACGCATCTCCCGAGATCGATCGACTATACTCCGTACTCCATATACTAACCCACTACTACTCCCTACTCCACACAGCCACCCACGCTATACAGAGCACCCGACATGTACGGAGTAGGTCGGCTCACCTTCGTGCTTCGTACTCCGTACTCGTCCTATGTGCTGAGTGCCCAGTGCGGAGAATAGGCACCCATCAAAGACCTCTGAAGAGTCTCAGGCGCAGGGAATGGAAGGGAGGCCTGCTCCATGTCTCAACAGCTCCATGCATGCCTCCCCCACGTCGTCCTCATCCCCGACATTCCCCTTCGCCTTTCAGAGCGCTCGCTCCTCAAGGCATCTTCTCGCCCTTTGCTCCTCGATCGCTCGCATCCCTGGCCTCGTCTGGCCTCTCGGTCCCCCTCTATCCCGCTCTCTCCCCCTCATCCACCCATCGAGAAGTCATCCCCTCGCGGGGCATCTGGACGACACTAGCGTCCCTCTCTCCCTCTCCCTCTTCACCCCTTTCCCCCTCTCACCCTCTCACCCTCTCCCCCGTTCCCTTTTCTCTCGCACTCCCTCTCCCTCTCCCTCTCCCTCAAGGCCCGTCCTGCATCGCATTGCGATGTACTTCGTATCGCGGGTGGAGCATCAACCTGGGCCCTTCACGCCCGTGCATGCCTCCTCATCCACCGTCTCCCAGACACGAGCAACGCGCGCCTCCCCATGCCCTCGAAATTCCCCCTTCATCCCCTGACTTCACTCCTTGCCCCCCCCCGTCTCTGCCGTGATCATGGGCGTATGATACGGGGAGCAATCGTCATCTCGCAGAGTCTCCAGGACCGCCCAAGCAAACCCAAGATCAGACTAAACCAACCCAGGAGATTCTCACCTCTCCTGCACCACGCACATCCCACGTCCATCCCACGCCGAGGACGAGTCCATGTACGGCGTACCGCCACGCCCAGCGCCCCATACTCCCTATGTACTCGTGCAAGGCACCTCCTCATGCAGACAAGAAAGCAAAACCTCATCCTCCATCCCAGCCCGCCCCTCCAGCCAACATCCTCAAGTGCTTGCGTCAACACCACGACTCTACATCTCCCACCTCACCCCCGCCCGCATCCCCAAAAGCCCCTCACATACGAAATCTTGTCCCTTGCACTCTACCAGTATCCATCGATCTCTATGACTCTGTAGCAGTCATCCCTGCCAGCCCTTCATTGCCCCCCCCCCCTTTTTCGCCCTCCCACGTCCGTCTGCGAACAACGTTCGCGTGATATCCTCTCCCCACACCCGGTACAGCTCAAGGAACCGCGTACAGGACCTCGTCCGAACACCATACTCCGAGCAGCGTAGGGACTACGCGCGCCCAACTCCTACCAGCTACTATCAAGATACTTCGTACTCGTAGCCATCGTCACACCCACGCCGTCGCACAGCTCGGATCCGTCTCGCCTCCCCAAACACGCAGATGCCGCCGGAACGCGAGCGCAAGCCCGACGTTTCTCATCATCCCTCCCCGACCCTTGTCCCATCCACACCTCACACCCTGCGCCTCGAGGAGTACTTGTAGTCACGCGTACTGCCCTCTCCGCACCGTCTACAGGCATGCTCTGGACCACGAATCCCATCGATCCATGACCTACCTACTAATCTTGGCAGGGATCTACGCCCCCCTTCGTACCTCGTCATGCCTCGCGCCCCTCATCCCTGAACTTCGCACCCCGTGGGGCCTGCAGGCCATCGGCCTGTTCCGTTCTCGTACAGGTGGTCCTTGTCATCGCGGACTCGACGCAGGACTCCCTCGCAGGGGTCGCGATTGTCGAGCAGCAGTCTGACAGGTAGGAACGAGTATAACGGCGATAGGGGGGCACATACGATCAGAGACGATCAGAGACGAGTAGAGACGAGTAGAGACGAGTAGAGACGAGTAGAGACGAGTAGAGACGAGTAGAGACGAGTAGAGACGAGTAGAGACGAGTAGAGACGAGTAGAGACGAGTAGAGACGAGTAGAGACGAGTAGAGACGAGTAGAGACGAGTAGAGACGAGTAGAGACGAGGAAAGACCGCAGAAGAATACGGCCTGAAAAGACTCAACACAAAGCAGGACAGCTTCCACCAACTGCAAAGAGAGCAGAGCCGAGTATCAACGACCTCAGACGAAAGCGAGCACATGCAAGTACATGTCAGCGAGCATGCCCAGCATGAACAAGCACCACGGATAGGACCGAACCCCATCCATCCATCTAATTGTCAACGAGCACCTTCGAGCACGAACGAGAGCTCACGGATCAGGCACGAAGACCTACGAGCACGAGCACGAGCACAAGCACCAGTATGCGCGAGCGGAACCATGAACGACACCTTGTGAGCATGAACGAACAGGAAGGACAGTCAGTATGTCGTTCACCAAGGCCCCCCCCCAAATGGAGGCGCTCTCGGCCCATGCGATGTGAGTGCATGTGCAACGCCGGTCGACATGCAGTCCTGCGACCGCATGCTCGAGAACCAGAGTCTCGCAGCCCAGTCTCATCAGTCGAGATCCGCCAGTCTCTCTCTGACTCTGACTCCGAGCGCACAAAGCAACAAGCACAGTAAGTCTTTCTCACTGCAAACTCACAATGCAAGATGCAGTCTCTCTCTCCTTTCCGAGCCCGCGTAGAGATGCACAGAGTCTATTATTTTGGTTGCGTACATGCATGATACGAGTCGCCCGCACCGTGGCCATGCCTTGTGCGTGGCCTTCCTCGGCTACAGAGATACCCGGGGAGAAGGCCTCCTCGCATTGATCGGACACACGCATCGCTCGACACGATGACCTGGTTGCCGCTGCTGGATAGTATTTTGGGAAAGAGAAGAGCAGAACAAGAGCAAAAGAAACATGAGGAAAGACGAGAACAAGAGAACAAAAGAAACAAGAGGGGACAAGGGTGAACAAGAGGAACGGGACAGACAAAAGAAACGAAGTAAGCCAAGAAGATGGGAAGATTCAACGAATCGAGAAGAAGGCGGCAGGAGGAGAATAAGACCTGCCAGTTCACATGAAGCAGGCGCGATATCGGGGTGACCGGGCAGGATACAAGCCATCCTACCCATCATCGCTGAGAGACCCATGGACATCTGGCAAACCCTCTAATCCAACACCCTCCCAGCAATGGCCGCCGCGCTCTTATCCTTCGTCACCGTCTTCCTCAACGCCTTCCCCGCCTGAATCTGCCCCAAGAATCCCGCGGGTCGCCCGCCCCCTCCACCAGCCGGCATCGAGGGCGCACCCCCGGGCGGCGGCGGCGGCGGCGCCGGAGGCGGCCCCCCCGCAGGCGGCATCGGCGGCGCCGGAGGAGCCGCCGGGATGCTCCCCGCTTCGGGCATCGGAGGCGGAGGCGGAGGGGGGGCAGGCGGCGCGGGCACCGCACCGCTGGGAGTCTGCGGCGAGGGCAGCGAGAACGCGGAATCAGGCACCGACGTCGCGGGCGAGTCGCGCCCTCCCATCGCGGAGAGCGGCCGCGGCGGGGCCATTGTCCCGAAGAGAATCGACGCAAGTTGCGCGGCGTTCCCGCCTCCGGGCCGCTCGTCGTCGGACTCGTCTGACGAGTCGTCGTCTTTGCTGGAGCCCCAGTCCTCTGAGTCGGCGCGCTTGCGGACAAACGGCTGCGCGGGCTGCGCGGGCTGCGTCATCCGATGGAACGGGTTGTTGGACACGTCCGCCGGCGGGGCGGGGGCGTCCTTGGCGGCGGCAGGGGCGGCGGGGGGGCTGGTGGCTTCGGACGGGTGCGACATCATCTTGAAGTAGGGGTTCTTGCTCTCGGTCTCCGCGGCGGGAGGGGAGGTGATGACGGTCGGGGTCGAGGCTGCGGCGGGAGGGCTTGGCTGTCGCTCGGTCTCGTGGCTAGCTGCGATGGAGTCGCCCTGGGTGGGGGTCGATGCCTGGGGGGTGTGCTCCTCAGGCCCGTCCTCGTCGTCGGAAGACGAGCTGTCCTCATTCATGGCATCGAGCTGCCTCTGAAGCTCCAGCTCCCTCTGCTTCGCTGCCTCCATCTCCGCGCGCCGCGCCACGAGCTTGGCTTCCTTCTCCTTGGCTTCCGCCAGCGCGGCCTTCTTCCTCTTCTTCTCCTCTTCCTTCTTGAGCTTGCCGAGCCTGACTTGCTCTTCCAGAGCCTTGAGGCGAGCTTCCGCCGCCTGCTGCTCTCCCGCGAAGCTGTCCTCTTCCTCCTGAATGGCTTGGCTGCAGACGAAGTCAGTATCGATATGCAATTTTTTTTCTTCAAAGCCCAAAACTTCGGGCATCGAGCGCCGGCTGATCAACTCACCTGATTTTCTCCGTCTCGCGCTGCTGCTGTTCATGCTCCTTGGCCAACCGCTCCTCCTCCGCCTTCTTCGCCCCACCGTCATAGGACTCGGGCCTCGCGCTGCCCTTCCGTGTTGGCGGCGGCGGCGGCTTCTTGGAGTCGCTTCGCGAGGAGTCTATCGCAGGAGGAGCCCCAGACTCTTCGGCGATACGGGCCTGTCGCTCAGCCTCCCGGCGTGCGTCCTCCTCCTCGGCCTGACGCAGCTTCGCGGCTCTCTCGGCCCGCTCACGCTCCATCCTCTGCGCGGTCGTCTCTCCAGGCTTGGTCGCGGACCGGATGCCCAGGGCCGCCAGACGCTCGGCCATGCGCTGCTCGGCTTGCTGCTTGATGAATGCCGCGCGCTCCTCGGGCGTCCTGTTGGCCGAGTTGAGGGAGGCGGCAGGGCTGGCCGTGCGCGGCGTGGACGCCGGGCTCTCGAGCGCTCGCGAGATGGCCTTGTCCTGCACAGGCTCCGAGGCGGCTGCAGATGCAGACGCCCGCGAAGACTGCTTGTCCTGGGAGCGGACACGAGCGGCGCGGCTATCGCGCTGCAAGTCAAAGATGAAGTCTCGGACCTCGTCCTCGACGCCGAGGGCGTCCTCCCATCGTCGCTTCTCGTGCTCGCTGCCGCTGTCTTTGCCACCCTCGTTGAGGCTGTCCTCGATGCCCCGGGCGAACTCGCGGACGCTATCCTCCACGTCCCGAACCATCCTCTCGTGGCTCTCCTTCTCCCCCTTGACGCGGATGGTCTCCTCCTCAAGTCTCTTGGGCGCGTCGAGATCTTCGGGGGCGGTGTCGATCTTCTTGCCGGTCAAGGCCGCCGTCCTCTGCTGCATCATGGCCCTGGCTCTGGCCTTGAGCCGGTCTGCCTCCGTCACGGAGCCGCCCGGGCCAGTCCCGACGATGTTGGATGCGCTCCCCGGGTGGGCCTTGGCATCCTTGAGTCGGAACAGCTCGAGCCTCGCGTCCATGATCGCCTTCTCGGTCCTGCGGACCTGGGAGGCAAGCTCTGGGATCCTGTCGGTGAGCTTCTGGAGCTGGCGCTTGAGGACTCGTCTCTCGGCGTCGGAATCGCCGACGACCAAGGCGGCGTCGGGATGCGCGTCGATGTCGCCCTGAATGCGTCGGATACGTCGGTAGAGCTCCTCGGCCTCGCGGCGGTCACGTCTGTCCAAGATGTCGTCTTCCTCGTTGTTCTTCTCATCGGTGAAGTCCATGGCATCGAGGATGACCTGCTTCTCGCGGATCTTCTTCCTCAGCTGATCCAGTGACATGTCCTCGTTGGAGGCGACCGAGGCCGGCGACTCCGGGCGCGCAGTGTCGTTGCCCACCCTGCGACGAGCGCTCGATCTGTAACCGAAAGTCTCGTCGTCGTTCCGGAAGACGGTCGCGTCCTTGCGTCCCGAAACCGCAGGCGTGGTGCCGTTCCTGAAAGAGCGATTCTTCATGTAGCTCACGCCCGTCTTCTGGGGCAGCAGAGCCGCGCCCGAGTTCTTCCGAATGTCGGATTCCTCGTGCAGCATGTTCTTGAGCGTCCCGATGGACTGACTGAAGTTGCGGGTGGAGGGAGGGACGAGTTCCTTGGGCAGAGAGTTGGGAAGATCGTAGCCATTGAGCTTTCTGTAGATCAGATGCATGGCGACGGCGAACTCATCCAGATTGAGGCGACCCTTGTTACCATGGTCAGCCAAGGTCCACACCCGTTCGAGGTCTGGCTTCTCTAGCCCACTCTGTCCAAAGATCTCGATGGCCTGGTCGCCACCAATGTATCCCTTGTTGAGGCCGTCCCAGGCCTTGAACAATGCGTCATATCTCGTCTTCTCTTCCTTTGTGATGGCCCAAGGAATGACGGCATTGCCCTGCAGACCCTGCGTGGTGTAGATGCCGGCCTCGCGACCCTGCTGGGGCATCATCCTGGCCTGGAGCGCGTCGATGTTGGGAAGGCCGGTCGCCGGAGCGTTGACAAGGCCCCACTGTCCCGGACGACCAGTAGGCTGGGAGTTGAGCGGCGCGATCATTCCCCCCGAATTGGGCCCGAGGGAGGAGCCGTAGCCGGTTGGCATGGGTGGCATGGGCGGGAGCTGGCCCTGGTAGCCCGTGGGCTGCGGGTTCTGGAAGTTGGCGAAACCTGTCTGCTGCGCAGGGAAGCCCGTCATCTGGGCCTGGAGCAGTTGCGAGTTGGATTGCTGGGGCGCCTTCTGCTCCTGAATGGCGGGAATGGTCGTCGTAGTCGTCGTGGTATATCCAGACGGACCGGCCGCTTGCGATGTGGGAGGCGCTTCGTCTCCGACGCTAAAGCCGATGATATCAACCATGCTCGAGACCTCGTTCTTGACATGATCGGGCAAGGTCTGCGGGAGCATCTTGCCCGTGAGCTTCAAATTGCACAGGTACATTGCGAGGGCGAATTCGGGGAAGTAGAGCTGTCCGGCGCGCGTGGTGTCTGCCAGGGTCCTGTCGTGGAAACATTAGCCATCACCACGACGTCACATGCATGGAGAGAAGAGAACCGGATTCAGATCAGAGGCGGTTGGGGGGGGGGGGGGGGGGCCTTCGATGCGACGGATGCCTACCAGATGTGAGAAAGCGAATCGCCGTCCAGCTTGGACCGGATCAACAGGTCCCTCGCCTTCTCGCCGGACATGGTGGCATCGTTCCCGACGGCGGATCGAAACAGAGTCTCAAACTTGGACTGGTCCTGCGCCGTGATGAAGGACAGCCTGATGTTGGGGATCTTGGACACCTTCCTCTCGTGCCGACGGCCCTGGGGCTTCGCGGTGCCGCCCGTCTGGAAGGATGCCGCCATCTCCTGGAAGCCGGTCTGCTGCGGCTTGACCGGGGGCGGGGGCGCGATTCCGCCGCCGCTGCCGCCGCCGCCGCCGGTGGTGACGGTCGTCGTGGTCGACGAGTAGCTGGTCTGCTGAGGGGGCAACGACTGCGGCGGGAGCGGCTGCTGCTGCTGCTGCTGCTGCTGCTGCTGTTGCTGTTGCTGTTGCTGTTGCTGGAACTGCTGCTGGGGCTGGAACTGCTGCAGCCCCTGCTGAGGCGTTTGGAACTGCGACGGCATGGGCGGCATCGGGGGCACGCTCGACGTCTGGAACCTCTGCTGCTGAAGGTGAGCCTGGCCCGGGAAACCCGTGAAGTGCTGCTGCAGCG
The DNA here is from genome assembly GCA_003055185.1 of Escovopsis sp. TC. Taxonomy (NCBI): domain Eukaryota; kingdom Fungi; phylum Ascomycota; class Sordariomycetes; order Hypocreales; family Hypocreaceae; genus Escovopsis; species Escovopsis sp. TC. The sequence goes on along the minus strand of NIGD01000004.1, from coordinate 1,685,580 downwards.
GCTGGATCGAGGGCTGAAAGCCCGTCGGCTGGGACTGCATGGGGAAGCCCGTGTACTGCTGCGTCAAGGGCTGCTGTCCGAAGCCCGACGGTTGCGGCGCGAAGGGGCCGGGTTGCTGCTGGCCGCTGGGCTGTTGCTGGCCCATGGCCATGTTGGCGCCGAAGGGGCCGCCTCCATATTGCTGCTGCTGCTGCGGCGGCGGCGGCGCGCCGGGTCGCTGGCTGTTGCCGCCGAGAAAGGCGTTCGAACTCGAGTACATGACGAAGGGACGCTTGAGCTATGTTCGATTCGGCGCGAAATGGGGTCCGGGAGAGAGAGAGAGAGAGAGAGAGGGAGAGAGATCGAAGCTGAAGTTGGATGTCGGAATGCCACGCAGAAGAGGGGGAGGCGGAGGCTGGGCTGGTTCGGCAACGTTGCGCGACCTCTGTGGGCGAAAGGACACGAAGTACGGATGAGAACAAAGGAGGAGGAACAAGAAGAAGTGAGCGTCGAAAAGGGGAAGGGCAAGGGGAAGGGAAATTAAATGAGAGGCATCTGACGATGATGATGCAGCTGTCGTCGGAGGGGATGTGGTCGTCGCGGAGGTCGACGGTCGTGCTCTCTGGACTATGGATGTAATGGATGTGCGAGTATGTATGTATGCAGTTGGCGATGACGAAAAACAGCCCCGGCCTGGCTGGATGGATGATGGTGGATGGATGGATCAATCCAGCTGTCTCTCTCTGTCTGCGTATTGTTCTCCGTACGTGGGTGTCTGTCGCGTCCCGGACGACGACGATGTTCCGTATATGTGGACTGCGCACTCCTCACTTCGCACGAGTACTACTCCGTACTGTGGGATCGCACGCCGTGTTTCGAGGAGTCGACTCGATGCCGTAGACGCAGCGACGCAGGTCGAGCTCGCAGTCGCAGCGGGTCGCAGCTGGTCGCAGGCGGCAGTGGCGGGAGGGGGGAAGAGGGAGGTCGAGATGGATGGATGGATGGATCCGGGAGGAATGAAGATGAAGTCGATGGGAGTGGATTCCATGGAGATGAACTTGAAGAGACGCGCGGGCTCGTCAGATTGCGTGGCGGAGTCGAACCCCCGAGCGGGGGCGGTCCAGGTAGATCTACCTCGGGCTGCGTCGTTGGCGCACCAGAATCCATGTCCATGTATGTACTCCGTACTTCCATGTACATCGTCATTCGATGCACCATCCGGAGATGCTGGGGTCTGGTGCACCAGCCACTGAGGCGGGCCGTCCTCGAGCTGTCGCGGGCTCCATCAGGCCCGCTCCCCGCCGGGGGTTCAGAGGCCGCGACGCCCTAAAGGGGCTCCTCTAGCTGCTTCTAGGGATTCTCCAGGGGCCGCGCCGAAAGGGGGCCACATGTACGGAGTACGGAGTACATGTACGAGTACATGACCGTGTCGACGCCGCTGTGGCTTGACAGCCGCCCCTTCTAGCTCCAGCCTCGGTACGGAGTACGGAGTACATGTATGCACGACGACTGCATGTGAGCTCCATCACCATCAATTGATGGTTCTACTCCGTACATCTTGTTCAGCTCCATAGAACATGTACCAACGCTCCATGGATCCATCCACTGATGGCTCGACCCAAAACGCCATCATGGTGCAAGATGTTGATGCATTCACCTTGACGGCCTCGTGATGACCCCCTCTGAACGGGATCCGTATGCAAAATCGGACGGCGCAATGCAATAGAAGCGCATCGAATGGGTATCGAAACAGCACTCGCCAGCAATCCACCCCACATATGGATCCCATAGCTCGCTCCATTGTAGTATCCAACCAACTCCCCCAAACAAACCCCGCAGACACTGGATCTATCAGATCCATTCCATCACCATCCATGACCCCAGGCCAAAGCCGAGGCGATCCACAACAGCCCCAGCTCCATCCTCGTGCGGACTGCACGCCCCGTCCTCACGGCGGGCGCATACGAGTACTCCTCGCCGTGGGCCCCAGACTCCTTGGCCCCAGGCTCCCGTGCCGCCGGGATGCCTGTCTGACTGATGGACTGACTCTCTGTCCCCCAGGCAGCTCGGCATTCAGACAGACAGACAGACTGGCGGACTCATCGACGACGGACTGACGACCTGACGGATGACGGATGACGGATGACGAAGCGCTCGAGTCACTCACCGACCTTTACCCAAACATCGCTGCCCCCTCGCTCCTCTCATCCTCCTCGTCGATGCGCCTCGCAATCTTACACAGCATGCGCCCATAACTGCCCATCTGCAAGACCGCATTGTCATCCTCCTCCAGGACGCGACACCCGCCTCCTCCCCCATCATCCCCATACCCATCCACGCCCAAGGGGTACAACATCTCCCCCTTGCTAGCCGGGAGCGCTTCCCACTCGAGAGATTCACGATGATGATGATGATGATGGTGATGATGGTGATGAGGATCATAATGCTGCTGCCCCTCGTCCAGATCCACCACCCGCACTTCGGGCGGCGAACCCGGCACCGCGTCAGAGACGTAGTCCCCGCGCGGCCTCGCGTTGCTCGACAGGTCGCTCGACACGGCCGAGCTCGAGTGCAGGACCTGCTCCTCGTCTGGGCCGTCGAGGTCGTGCACGTTGGCGGTCGAGAGCATCGTCGCCAGGCAGTCTTGCAACAGGGTGGAGTCGCCCCCGCTGCCCCCGTCCGCGGCATGCCCAGATCCACGGTCGAGCTGCCCACGCGCATCAAGCGTGGTGCTGACGGGAAAGCCGCCGCCGCCACCACCACCCCCACCACCACCACCACCGTCCTCGAGTCCATCCTCGTGACCGTCAAACTCCCCCGATTGTTTCCCCCTCTGATGCCGCATCTGGTTCCTCTCCAAAACCTGAGACAAGGCCGTCATCGCCGCCTCCCACTCATCCTGCAGCCGCTGCTCCAGCGGTCTCTCCCCACCGCCCATCAGCGCGCCCTTGTCCGGCCGCAGCCTCATCAGCATCGACGCCCGCCGCGACGACGACGACGGCGCCGCCTCCGCGGCGGGACTCGCCGCCGTCTGGTACTTCTGCGCCAGCTCTTGGTCCGAGAAGGCGCTGAAGTAGCGGATCGTCTCGTTGCCCTCGATGTGCTTGATCAGGTGCCAGAAGTTGGACAGGTTGAACTCGTTGCCTTCGCAGTCCACCGTGTGCAGCGTCTCGTTGTCCGCCAGCGCCTGCGCCAGGTCCCCGATGTTCACGTTGAGCATCTGGTCCCGCACGCGCAGGTGGCCGATCCGCCGGTTCCGCCGCAGCCCGCTCAGCGCCTTGGAGAACTCCTGGCCCAGCCGGCCCTCGTCCAGCTTCGAGACGTAGCCCGAGATGTCGAGGAAGCGCACCGTGTCGTTGTTCGCGAAGAAGTCGAACACGGCCTTGCACCCGGCGCTGCTGAGGGCCTCCGACGTCGCGGTGCCGGCTAGGCTGAGGCACTCGATCGTCTTGTTTGCCGTCAGCGCCCGCAGGAAGGAGACGTAGTTTCGCTCCTGGTGGAACTCGGTCATCGACGCGAACAAGCTCCAGGGCCCCAGCCCGCGGGCGATGGCATCGCACAGCTCGTCAATCCCCTCGTCCAGCCGGTTCGCGTTCATGTGCAGCGTGAGCTGTCGAGCGGGGCCCATGCTGCGGAAGAGCCGCGCGAGCTGGGACCCCGCCAATCGTGAGTTGTTGAGGCGAAGGACCTGGAGATCCTGGGAGGCATCCGTTTCCAAGTATCCGGCGATCACGTCGACGGTGGCATCGTTGAGCTGCAAGCATTGCATCAATTAGAGTGAGAAACATGATCCAATAGGGTAAACAGAGAAAAGGGGAAGAATAGGGGGGGAAAGAGCTAAGGGCTAAGGGCTCCCCAGCTTGCCAACGTACCATGATGTCAGACAGGTCAAGTTCACGAAGAGCCCAGCCGTTGATCACATCCCGAGCAAACAGCGACCTCTCCCCATCAACACGCGTGTTCCCAGCAATGTTGAGTATCTTCAGGTTTCGAAACCGCACAAGCACATCGCGTATCACGTTGGACTTCACGATGCCCTGGTTGTCCGAGGTATCGAGCCATTCCAAGGTCTCCGCCTGACCGGCCAGCGCGGGCCAGAGCTTGGCCAGGCCCACGTCCGCGAGCCCGCAGTGCGCCACCTCCAGCTTGGTAATGCTCATCTCGCGCAGGTCGAGCAGGTTGCTCAGCTCCTCGATGTCCGGCCCCGCGAGCACGTTGCCGGACAGGGAGAGGCTGTGGCAGTGGCAGAGCCGCCTCCTGAGCAGCATCAGTATGGGGCCGACAAGCTCCGAGCTGACCATCTTGGCGCGGGCGACATTGACACGCCCGGGGGCGGGCTGCCTCGCGAAGTCGACGCTGCGGATGGACTCGGACGCGAACATGAGGGCGTGGATTTCTTGCTCGAGGACCGAGCTTTCCAGCAGGATCTTGTGATACTCCTCGGGGATGCCCAGGCCTGAAGAGGAAATCACAGGTCAGTCTCGCCGTAAAAACTCTGTGGAGAGAGGTGCTGGACGTCGGCCAGGGGTAGTATGATGTAGTAGGCTGTATCGTACCACTGAGAGACGTGTACACCACGCAATCCCCAGAGGGAGAGAAATCCTTCTTGCCAGCCAGGGAGGAAAGGCTGACGTCCCGGAAGGAAATGGCCTTGAAGAAGCTGTTGTACCGCAGAGAGCGGAAGACGGCGAGGAGCTGAAGCGGGGAGTACTCCGGCGCGCCCGACGGGAGGAGCCTGAAGGCCGGCTGCGACGGGGCATTCCACTCGATGGTCCACGAGGGAATCGGCACGTTGAAGGCTGCGCAGTACGCCTGGAGGCTGACTTCCAGGCCCCCTAGATCATTACCGGACGTCAGGTGCAGCGGCGGCGGGAGGCCCTTGATCTGGAAGATGGCCTGCTGCAGGTTCTGCGGCCACATGGGCTTCAGGATCCGGTCCACCTTGGTGAGCGTCTCGATGATGCGGCGGTAGAACACGCTGGCAAGGTCGAATCGGATCTCGCGACCAAAGGGGGCACTGCGCGACGACCAAAGTCGGTTAGTAGCGAGTACTACCTCACAGCGGAGGGTCCCATGCAGATTTGGAGTCTCACCGAAACGTGATGGCGAATCTCTGGTCAAAGGACGCCACTGTTGCCTGAAACCGGGTCAGGGTGACCGTCCCGAAAGTCATGGTCTTGAGCTTCAGCTCCCCCGGCGGGGAGAAGTAGTCGGTGCTCAGTATCTCGATCAGGTAGCACAGACACGGCCCCACAACGAGGAAGAAGGACGATGTCTCCGTCTGGCCCTGCGTGTCGTCCGCCTGGGCGCCGCCTTTCTGGGCGGCAGGCCTTGCGGCACGCCTCGCGACGGGGAAGATGAGCTGCTGGGAGCTCGGGGTTGTCGAGTGCTCCGCGTTCTGGATGGCGTGGCCAATGCGGATCCTGATGTTATCAGGGACGAGGGAGCTCACGGGGCTTCTCCTGAGTCGGATCTTGTACGCCTGGTGCAGCGCCGCCAGCCAGTCGTTTCGCTCCTTGGGCAACGCAAAGTTGAGGTGCGCCCGGGAATAGCCGAGCCGCGGGGTCTGCGAGAACCACCAGACGTCGATGCCGAAGCGCGAGGACGAGAGGTCTTCGCCGTACACGGCGACGATGGAGCGGAGCGGGATCTCAAATCGGATCTCGGACGCGGTGGACTTGAAACGCGAGGCCTGCGAGGACGGGGTCAACTTGAGGCGGGTGTCCATCTGGGCCAGCTGGGGAAAGACGGCCCGGGCGGCCTCGGGCCCGTTGAACTTGAGCAGGGAGTGGTCCGTCAAGACGAGGTACTCGGAGCGCGTCTTGAGGAGGAAGCCGTCGGCCTTAAGCCAGCCGCAGCGGAGGATCTCCATGGACTCGAAGGGCATGTCGGGCGGGCCGCCGAGGGACTCGGGCGCGGAGATGCTGGCGGAGGATTCCCTCGAGACCCGCCTATGGAGCCTCTCGATGACGGATCCCGACCCGGAAGACGTGTTGTGCTGGAGCTTGCGGATGGCGTGGACGGCCCTTGGAGGCGCGGACGACGAGGAGTCGACCGACGAGTTGCTGAGCGAGCGGAGGGCCCTGGAGAAGGCGCGGCGTCTCCTATTCTCCGCGGGCTCGGCCGATTCCAACTTCAGGAGCGTGTCCGGGTGCAGTGTCGCGGGCGACGCCGCCGCCGGAAGGGCGGGGGACGGCCTCCACCTCCATTTCTCTGTGTTCATCGCGAGGGAGGCCGGGTTGCGAAGGGTGTCCTGGACGACGAGGCGATCACGGAGTGCGGACAACTAGAATCGCGAATGTCTCGACACGGGAGGAGCTGTCGTCGCGCGGCGTCCAGGCGGGTCACGGGCGAACCATTCCGCGGCGAGAGACGAGGACCCGATTCCCTGGCGCGAGGCTATCGGACGTGAGGTGAGGGCGAGAATCAACACAGAAGCGGCGACGCTCTCGTCAGGCGAGAGAATGGATGGATGTCTCAGCCACGGGGGAAATACACTGGAAGCAGGCGGGGGTTGCTTTATGGATGGAAGTGAGTGAACACCCGATTCGCACGGTCTGCACCTCGAGTCGCCGCGCAATCCACACTTCGACACTGCCGGCACTGGTGAAAGGAGAGTGACGGAAATTGCGGAAAGTTCTTGTCGTCTCGTGCGGTGCGTATGAATGTGTTTTTGTTTCGTCCTCGTCCTCGAGTCCGAAGGCACCGCCGACGACAAGCCCGTGATGCGCAGGCTGTGCTGGTATGCGCCGCTTTCCGCGGTGCAGGTACTCCGCGGATCTGGTTTCGGAGTAGATGTTCGGGATATGCGTGAAGACGATGTGTATCTGCGCTTTGCTGCTCGCTATCCAAGTACTCTGCAGTGTGGATGGCACTGTACTCCGGATATATGTATGGGGGAGAGGGGGGACGAAACACCGAGCAGCTGAAATTGTAGTTTCAGGCAGGGCGCGAGGTGGTGCAGCAGTGCTGCGTGGCAGCAACAGCAGAGATTCGGTCTGGATGTTCCGCAGATGCAGTGTATGTGTTGCTATCCCTGGTCCTGCCGAGGGCGATTCCCAGGTGGTTGGTCAAAGAGACGCGTCTGGAAATCGGGCAACCCGGCGGAGGACTCGGCGCAAAAGCTTGTCCTGGGAGATGAGGATGACTTCAAGGTGCACGACTCTGACGGCTGCTGTCGCGTCGTTGCGAAACTCTGTTTGCTGCAGGTGGCGCGGCGATGACCGATCGACGGAAGCGCTGACAGGTTGCGGGAAGCCGAGGAGGCTGGACGACGACGACGACGACGACAACGACGACGACGACGACGACGACGACGACGTTGATGACGACGACCGCGGATCGACAGGAGGGAGGAGACACTCCGTACTTTGTGGAGCGAGAGAGACAGGGCGAGAGGGAGAGCGAGAGAAAGCGAGAAAAAGTAAGATGGGACGAGGAAGCCCGCAAGGGATCGATGTGTCGCTGGGGTCGCGTGCGCTCGGCTGCTTGTCTTCGTAGACTCCGGGCTGGTGCAATGTCAACCCGCACGAGGTTGTTGATGCGAAGTGTCTCAAGCGGCGGCAGCAGGAGCAGCAGCAGCAGCAGCAGCAGCAGCAGCAGAATCAAGAGCAGACTCTGAGCAGTGCTGTCGGGCGTTGTTGTTGGTGGTGTTGTTGTTGCCGTCGTCGTCGATGTTGTGGTTGACTGCACTCGTCATCGCAGGGACCGTGGTCATCCCGATGCATCCACGACGATGCAGACGAATGGATCGATGGATCGATGAATGGATGGATCGACGGATCAATGGATCAACGAATCAATACTCCGCGGAGTACTCGAGCGACAGACGACCTGGAGAGACGAGGCTGGCAACATAGATGGACTCGAACCTGTTTCATGTCTCGAAAAGACTCGGTCAGCGGGGACATCCAGGGCCCAGTCCATACTTCCTCCTCCCACCCCCTTCGTGTCTTCCCCAAGAGCTCGAACCCTTATGTTTCCCCCGGGAATTTCCTCCCCCCGGCCAAAACATGGATCCATTGAGCTTCCCAAAGCGGCAGTGGCCTGAGTGCCTCCAATTTCCAGCTCTTAGTATGTGACATCCATGGAGGATCAATTGATGGATCCTTTTCCTCTTTCCCACTGCGCCTCGCCTCGCCTCGCCGCGTGCTGGTGCTTCGGCAGAGAAAGATCAATGGATCCGAACGGACTGGAGAGAGGGCCGAGGACCGAATCGACCGACAGGATGAATGGACCCGAATCGTGCGGTTTCATCCATGTTTCCACCGATGTTCACTGTTCCACATTCGTACTCGTACCTGTCTGGTAGGGCTGACCCCCATGCTCCTGTACCAGTATGGGTGGAGGGGTCAGTTGTATCCGACGCGAGACGATGGTGAGCCGCTGACGTTGACTTTTTCCTGGAAATGATAGACGGCTCGAGGAGCGGATCCAGGATGTTTGCAGTACGCCGAATAGTAGTACTCCATACGGAATAGTAGGTAGTAGTAGTAGTGCTCGTAGTCGGTCAAAGATGTCAGTCTTCGCCGGCATCGTCACGGCCGACAATGGCAGCGGGAAAAGAGAGGCGCGGCGCCGGCTGACAATGCGGACGGGCGTCGGCGGGTGCTGTGCAGCATCTCCCGTATGTAGGATGGAGCATCGATGGGCCATGGTGGATGGATCATGGATAGATCATGGATAGATCATGGATGTCTGGGCGCCGCTCGCAAGGTGCGGCAGCATCTGGGAAAATACGACGGATTGATGGTGTGCAGCACGCTGCAGGTGGAGGAGGACCCGTGGGCAGCAGCTCGTCCATGGATCCAACCGTCACGGCTGTCATGGCTCGTTTCATCCATGGATCCATATCCATCCATCCATCCATGATCCATCTATCCATCCCTCTTCCCCATCCTTCCTGTCATGGGTTCACGTATGAATCAGAGTATATCCGTTGCTGTCTCGGGTGTACGGAGTATGCAGAGACGATACGGAGTGGCATTCGAGCTCGTGGTTCTTCGTTGTCAAGATGGCAGATGGAAACATGTCAACATGTCAACCCCGTGGATCTTTTCGACGTTGTCTCGGCCCATGGGCATTCTGGTGACCGGGATCCTTCCCCCTCCCCCTAACCCTGCCTGCTCAAGCAACCGGTTAGCCTATCGCATCTCGTACCAGCAGCATCCTCCCCTCTTCCATCGTTTGAACGCAAACCCACCACCACCCAGCAAGGGGGTCCATGCCTAACGACCGAACGACCGAACGACCGAACGACCGAGCGAACAGCCACGATCGAGGCGCCAGGGTTCGGGTCTCAGAGTTCGCATGCGCGCCGTACTCGTACGAGTACTCGTCCTCGTCTTCGTACGAGTCGAGTGCTGTTCTCCGTACTTGCACGGGGACTCGTACGAGCACGAGTGCAACCGAACGGCCATCGTGGTGGTGTCACCCCTCCCCCCCGGAGCTGCTTCCCACTCTGGGCAGGAAATGTGCGCCCGTACGAGTCGACGTACTCGCACACAGCCGTATCTGTGGTCCATCCACCCCGAGCTAGGTGGGCTGAAGCTGCTGCGGGTTGCGAAGGGACCTGGCACGAATGACGAATCGATTCCCTTGCCATGGGCTCGGAAAGGAATTGGCTCGTCTCCTGCTGCCAGGCCTGAAGCTTTGCTCGAACAGTACTCCGTACGAGTACGAGTACGGGTGTGCATATCCGTGCCTGGAGATGCTGCCACGACGGGTGGGATCGCGATAGCCCGGTGTTCGACCTGCAGATCCTTTGTCGTCATCGTCCCGGGGGAACAGGGTCGGGTCGGCCTCCCGCCTGTGTGCGTCCCCATCGCGGGCGATTCGCGATGACCATCGACCTTGACTGAGGACCACCGCTTTGTGTTGGAAGGATCCCGATCACGGTCTTCGAGCAAGGATGATGCCTTGGGTGTCGTCACGGAGGACATGGCTTGGAGCTCGTACTCGTACTCGTACTCGTACTCGTAAAGCTGCTAAAGGATCCGGTGACGGTTTTCACCTCGTCGCATGCGAGCCATCACCAGTTTGAGCACGAGATCGAATTAGTATCCGTGAGAAGACCTCTGCTGCTTGGGCTTCCTCTTCCTCGGGACGAGCCGTCCACGTGTCCTCATCTTGTGAGAGCCTGGACGACCGGCTCGCTTCGTGATGGAAGTTCGACTTGAACATTGAACGTACATGTATTGTCCCCGCTGTTGGTGCGTGGTCGACGCGGATGGGGTCGCTTCCATTGCTCGACGGTCAGGACCAAATATGCCCCAACCATCTGTCCCGATTCCTGAGACGCAGGCCATCCAAGGAATCGATGCTGGATGAGAGCCGGGGGGTTTCAATGTTGTCTTCGAGTTTGTGCATGATGATGGATGCTCCAGAGCTTCAACAGGTGCTTACCCTGTACGAGTACTCGATATCGACCGCTTCATCATGATGTTGACGATTGATCCTTGATCTATGATGGAGGCTGGCCAGAGCCTGACCTCGACGCCAACGATCAATGGAACCCATGATCAATGATTGCATCAATAGATGGACAGCCGAAGAACCCCAACTCCTCCACGGCTCCGAGCAGTCTGGGCTCGAGAGAGGGAGCTCGAGGTAGATGAAGCTTCAGACTCCACACATATAGTACATAGTAGGTAGGCAGATCGCCAATACGATCCTCGTACCCATCACCGCATCACCGAGATCCCAACACGGCTGGCCACAGCCATCCCCATGCCATCCAGATGATCACGGCAAGCAGCCCGTCCTTCCTACGGAGTAGTCCTACCTCACATCCCGAAGACTCTCGCCCTGTGACCATGTTCGACTGTCTAGACTCTAGACCCAGCTCCCGAGCTCGGCCAGGCCCCAACAGCCGTCGACACCATGCGGCAAAGCGCATCACCCCCAGGGCTGCCGTTCTATGGAGGGCATCCAGGAGCTTGCCTCCGAATTGGGGTCCAGCCCTCCCTGATGCTCTCGTCCTTCTCCAGATGCCCCCGGAAAACATGTAAGGAGTACTCCGTATAGATCCATTGGATCCATTGTAGATGGTTGTATGGATTCCATGCGCCGGGCCGTTCCCATACAGATCCATGGATGTTCTCGACGAGCTCCCCGCCCAATGGCATGGCGATGTGCATACATACGGTTGATTCATCCATGGTCTTGCTTCTCCCTCCGACTCCCTCTGACTCTCTCTGATATCTCACCCTCTCCGGCTCTCATTGCAAGCATAGATGAGAAGAAGAACCTTGAAAAAAAAAAAAAAGAAAAAATCCCCCCAAAAGCGTCCCTCATCCCTGGACGATCCCCAACGGCAGCGCCCCGCCAAAAACCCAGACAGCCCAATGGCAGACCGCGAAGCCCCAGCGAGACATCAATTCAATTGGAACACTGAACCCACCAGCATATGGACGCCCTGCACCGACACCGAACGTGCACAAGCTCGCACTAAGACGGTCCCGCTCCAACAACCTCGAAGAGGCCAGACGGCAAAGACGAAACCGCCGTTCGAGCTTTTCCTCACTGGCAGCTCGAGCTCGGGAAAGCTTCTCTGTTCTCTTCTCCCCCCCCTCTTCTCCCTCTTGATTCCCCCTCGATCGACCCCTCGGCTCTCTCACGCGAAGCCTCAATCCCTCCTTCCACCGCCAAGGGAATGCAGTTCCGGTAGAGCCAGATCGCACCGTCTCGAATCCCCCCCTCCCACGGCCGACACCATGGCCCCTCAGCCTGATGAGTCGCTGCTCGCCCGGCACTACATCGACTACATCTACGTCCCGGCGGGCCTCCTCATCGCCGGCACCTTCATCGTCCAGCGACAGTACACCCCTTACGCGGCGGCCCTGGCCGTCGTCCTCGGCGTCTACAACTACTTCAGCTTCCGTACGTCTGCTGGCTGGCCTTCCCGCGCGGACCCCTCCCCGCGGGATGTTCCCTTCCCCCCGGCACGATCTTTCTTCGAGACGCCGTTGTCGCAAGATGCGTGTTGCAAAGCTGACCCAGACGTCAACAGAGATCAAGAAGGTCCTGAAGCCGGACGTGTTCCAGGACTTCGCCCTTGAGGAGAAGACCATCGTCTCCCACAATGTCGCCATGTGCGTCTCTTCCACCGCCCGACTAAGCACCCCTTCTCCCCTCCCCCCCCCCCGACCATCCAAATCGCGCGCGCAAAAAGGAAAAGGATCTAGATGAAAACAGAAGAGGATGTAGAAGACCGAGGAGCAAAAACCTTGCCGCCGTCGGAATGGATCCCCCTCAAGACACTGACACCCGCGCAGCTACCGCTTCAAGCTCCCCTCCACCCGCACCGTCCTAGGCCTCCCCATCGGCCAGCACATCTCCATCGGCGCGTACCTCCCCCAGCCCGACGGCTCCAGCAAGGAGGTCGTCCGCTCCTACACCCCCATCTCCGGCGACCACCAGCCGGGCTTCTTCGACCTCCTCATCAAGTCCTACCCGCAGGGCAACATCTCCAAGTACATGGCCTCCCTCCAGGTCGGCCAGACCATTCGCGTCCGCGGGCCCAAGGGCGCCTTCGTCTACCAGCCCAACATGGTCCGCCACTTCGGCATGATCGCCGGCGGCACCGGCATCACCCCGATGCTCCAGATCATCCGCGCCATCGTCCGCGGCCGCGAGACCGGCGACCGCACCGAGGTCGACCTCGTCTTCGCAAACGTCACCCAGCAGGACATCCTCCTCAAGGAGGACCTCGACGCGCTCGTCAAGCAGGACGAGCATATTCGCGTGCACTACGTCCTCGACAAGCCCCCCGAGGGATGGACCGGCGGCGTTGGCTACGTCACCAGCGAGATGATTGCCGTGCGCAACCCCCTCCCCGCCTAACCACCTTTCACCAGCCTTTCCCGGCCCCCTCTTCCCCCATCCTATGACCCAGACGCATGTTCGCTAACCCTTCCTGCAGAAATGGCTCCCCGCCCCCGCCCCCGACGTCCAGATCCTCCTCTGCGGTCCTCCCCCCATGGTCAGCGGCCTCAAGAAGGTCACCGAGAGCCTCGGCTTCAACAAGGCCCGCCCCGTCAGCAAGCTCGAGGACCAAGTCTTCGCCTTCTAGACCTTGTCCCGCCTCGACCTCATGACCGTACAATCGCACATTCGCACAACCGCACATCCCAATATGTACTACGTCTGGAGCACCTACCACACAATCCACCAAGACCAGGAAAGCACAGCAGGCAGAGCAGCCAGCAGATGGGCATGGGCATGGGCATGGGCATGGGCATGGGAATGAAGACGGAAGAAGAATCAGAAGAAAGAGAACACGAAGCAGAAAAAGAACAAGAAGAACAAGAAAAAGAGGCGTCAAGACCGGGAGGAAAGAAAAGCCACAGGCTTCGCAATCTCCATTCAGATATAAAATGCATGCGTAATGTTTGGAGTCACATACATGTACTACACAGGTAGACGGCCAGATGGATTGGTTTCTCTTCTGTTATCTCCTTTTTGGCTTGTTTGGGTTCACGGTAGAAATATTGATGAGTTCGAGTACGGTAATCTGCTGGGTGGGTGCAGGAGGTCGTCTGCCAATACAGCCCGTATGAACACAACCACTTCAATGTTGGTTGACCGGAAGGATAGGCCTTCTTCGCCGATGCAGTTGATCGCCTCGATCCCGACAGATGCACGCTTGGCTTCAATGTTCACATCAAGACTTGAAAGTCCCATCTTCCGATCGACTCTTCTGCATCGCCGACTCTTCTGAGCAATTGGGCTCATGTTCAACCTCCAGTCGAAGCGAAGCCCTAAAAGGTAGCAAAAAGACATGCTGCTGTGATTCGTGACATGAGGAACTCCTATTGAACTAAGGGGTAATAAATTGCTCCTGTGAACATTTCCATCCCCGAGTACGCCAACTTTCGATATTCCCTGAATCTCCAAACCCCCC